>ML675690.1:1355244-1465351 GCA_007922155.1 Mesoclemmys tuberculata | reverse complement strand
ACCCTGGCATTATCAGTGGGCTACCCTGGGCACGGACGGGTTACAGTAACCCTGTCATGTAATCCCAGTAATATATTTAGCTGGCTTTAAGACGGAGTTTGATACATTTCTTGCCTCCATTACTCCCATTGGGAGACTGTTTCTGAGCCTTACTTCTCTGATGGTTAGAATCCTGCTACATTTCATCCTAAATTCACTTATGGCCAGTTTATACCTATCAGTTCTCATGACAATATTGTCCTCTAGCTTAAATAGCTCTTTTCTCTCCCTGTTTTTTATCCTCTGGATGTATTTATAGACTTTAATAGTATCCTTTCTCGTCTCTTCATTTTGCTAAGCTAACCAAGCCATGCTCTTTCATTCCCTCTTGTAAAATAGGCTCTCCGTCACCTTATCATCCTAGTAGCCCTTCTATGCATCTGGTCCAGTTTGAATTCATCCTTCTTGAAGGGGTTACCAAAACTGTACACAGTATTCCAAATGAGGTCTTGCCAGTGCCTTGTATGTTGGTATTAAAGCTTCTCTATCAACTGGAAATACCTCATTTAACATATCATAGGATTGCATTTGCCTTTTTCATGGCCACATCACCTTGATGAATAGTCCCTCTGTGATCAATTAATACACGCAACTAATACACACTTCAAGTTTTGCATTAGAGTGCAATTTTGATGGAGCATGGGTATGTATTGCTTTTTCCATGTCTGTTGAAGATGGAACTGGAACCTTAGAATTTGTTATCAAAGCCTAGCAGGCAATAGGAAGGTGGAAAGGAATGCAAGATTCTTTCCCCTTAACTTCTTATTTTCATTCCTTTAAGGTTTTCTGTGCGTAGATGTGTCCTGTTGCAAGCTTCACAGTCACTAAATATAGTTATTTTGTGCTAATTTTATTTTTAGTTGTTAGTGAAGAGTTGCCACCCATGTATAGCGGTTTTGTCAAAATGATTTCATGTAGCAACTCCCAGATGGCATCCTTTATAAGGATCTGGGTGAATATTTTGAAGTGTCAAATACATTTTACCTTTTTAGTTTATTATCTGTACAGAAGCAGATAGAGACTGTGTGTCTTATGTTTGAATAATAAACTTTTCACCAAATAGATTCTGGTCCATTAGTTAACAGTTATTTCTGAGTGTCTGATATTTAACTAACATTTCTGCTAGCATATTTATTTGCTAAAGAGTTGCAAATATGGTCAAAGTGAATTCATTTAAAATTCAAAAAAAAAAAATTCACTGCACAAATTTAATGAATTCACCCAGCTTTGGTAACTACCAGAAATACTCTGTACTCATGCCAGAAGTGACTATTTATTTAGTTTTTCCTCACAGACAACCCCACTGGGAAAAAAAATCACAAAAGTGTTGGCTCTCTTACCAATAAGTAGCCACTTTTAAAATTATTTTTAAATAAAAGCAGATCAGTGAGCTGGGGATACTGGAGAAGATCTTCTTTTAATATTCAGAGACAAAGTAGGTGAGATAATATTTTTTACTGGACCACTGTCTGTTGGTGGAAGGTACAAACTTTTGACCTACACAGAGCTCTTCTTCAGATTTGGAGAAGGAAGCAGAGTTTTTGAGATAACTAATAGTTGATACGTTTCATTTTCTAAGGAAAACAATATAATATATTCTTCTGAAAACAATTTGACTTAGCATATGATCCAAGAACAATTGCAGAATTTCCCCAACCACTCCTACATAAGCACTTCCCTGCAGAATACGTAAGACACATATATAATATAAGAGTATAGTTATTTTGAAATAATAGAAAAACCTGGGCTATTTTTTTCACAGAATACTTGCTATCAGAGCTATTAAGCGACCACCTGAGAACATCTGACCCATAATTTCCTTTAAACAACTAAACATCAGCTCTTTAGGACACCTTTACTTTCACATCTTTTCCCAAGAAAAAGCTAGACAAACATCAAATACACTCATTTCACCAGTAGAATAGAAATTCAGCAGGAGAGTTTCAAGACAAGAGGCTGCAAGCATATTTCCCAAGGCTTACATCCCTGTGACCTTTAAAGACATGGATCTTTCATCTACAGAATTTAAAACCAAGCTGTTCAACAAAGTAGATCACTCAGTACTCCTAAACAGTGGCTACTGAATCAAGATTTACCATCTTCCGATAGAAAGATTTATCGGACTGGTAGAAAATTTTGAGCTGTTTCTTAAGAAATGCCAGAAGACATTGGATCCAGGAAAAGCACATATGTAATTCATGGAACTGATCAACAGTGTTCCCAAGGAACAATAACTACTTACTATTCTCATGTGTTCAAAAAGTTGCATTTTATGAAAGGAAATTAACAGTCTCATCTTTATTCATAAATTATGAGACAATATCTTTCGTGAACCTATCAGTAGAAATAGTCATTCATAGGTATGTTACATATGTACTACATTCCAAGACAATGTGTGTTCTAAACCAACATTGAGGGGGATGACGGTAAAGAAAGAGGTGAATTTACCAAAACACACCATCTGCTGTTTATCTCAAAGGATCAAGACCAGGTTAGTTTCTGCTCTTAGATGAAGCACCTGCAATGTGAAAAAGCATAATTTGAAGAGAGAAGTACTAAATTCTTTTGTGTGGTTATTCTTGTTAACAACATATATTTCTGATGTCCATAGTCAGTATGCTCAATTTACTTTACTCGCAAGAATGATGGTCAGTGGTTGGAGTATTAACTTGGGGCTCAGGAGACCTGAATAAAGTTCCCACTTCTACAGACTTGCTGTGTTCCCTTAGGCAAGTTACTTAATTTGTCTGTGCCTCAGTTTCCCATCTGTATAATGGCCTTAACTCATAGGTGTGGATAAATGCCTTAATAATTGCGAGGCAATCAGCTATTATGATAAAAGAGCCCATAAAGGTAACTTAGATAGATTACTGGCTCATGGTGAGGCAATATCATGCTTAAAACAATATGTAAAAAACACGTAAAAATAAACCAGGCCAGAGAAACTGCAATGGGACCATATTCCATCAGAATATGCAGTTCCATTGAAATCTTAATGTTTTTTTAAATTTAGTAGATTTCACTGGTATTTTATTTTAAAGAAATAGAAGTTGCCTTTTTGACATTTTTGGAATTAAACTTTTCAATTTTTTCTGTTCTGAATATTGTTTAATTTTGTATTATATGCTATAATACACTATAACACAACATTAAAAATAAAATGTTTTCAACAACCCAAAACAACTTTTTTCCTGAATTTTCCTTTGCTGAGAATTTCATAATTCAGTCTTTTCTCTGATTTGGAATGAAACCAAATTTCAAAAACTCAATATCCTTCACAAAATGGAACTGCCATACTCCACGCAGTTCTGTTTAAAAGTAAAATTTCAGTAATGTATCAAAATCCAGTTTGAAGAAATACCGTAATACGCTATAGATTCAAGGTCTAACCTAAGCCAGTGATTAGCTGTTTATTACTTTCTAAATATATTCATTTGTGTTAATTTACAAGTTAAATGCTTAAGAAAAAAGGTTAATTGAAGGTTGGCAAAGAACTATTTGCCTACTTGACATATTGCCTTGATGTTATGGATAATCTGGAAGTAGTTCAATGGAGTTGTAGCCATTTATACCATATTTGAACTTGACCTGCAGTCTTTCTTCTGGATGTGCTGTCACTTCTTTGTCTTACAAGGCTTTATAGTTTTTCTCCATAATGAATTATTAATGGCAGGAGGAACACAGAGCCAGACAGAGAAAAGCTAGCATACTTCACAGCTCCTGAACCTATAGCCATCTAAAAGAAAAAAAACCTCAATGTTCTTTTGCATGACAACAAAAGATATGGAAGAACTACAGAGAGGGTTTGAAACTAAAGGATTATCAGAACAAGAAGAGTTTTGAATTAATCAGGACAAGCTTGTATAAGCAGATCCAAGATGCCAGAGGGCCTGGACATTCTTTTCCTTAAATTACTTCTTACTCAGCTATTCTACATGGAGGGAAAGAAGAAATCCTTTAACTGGCATCCCCTGAATTAATGCAGATTTGTCATATAAGAGCTGAATTGGGAAAAATGGAACCATATTGGAATAATTATTTCTGTTTTCTATGTTAAATACTAGAATGCAGACCTTTTACAGAGATGCTAAATGTTGGCTGTTCTTAAGAATGAGATTTGCAGCCCCAAAGAATGAGATTTAAGGCCAAAGCATTAGACTTTCTACGTGGTGTGTTAGGTCATTGCTTAAGATGGGGACTCTCATCTTTGGTTCTTGGTAACATCCAATAGTCCAGGTCTTTAATCCAATCAGCACTTAATTGTTTATTTTAAAATGTACAGTTCTTAATACTGCATATGAAACACTTAAGTGTCCTAATTCCTACTCAAGTCTAGGGAACATGAGAATTCTATATATAATGAAAACCAGTGGATTTTAATAAAAACTATTATTTGCTAGTTGGAACAAAAACCTAGTTGGTAGCAGATCCCTGAGGACATGAATTTGTCCAGTGTGGTTTAAATTTTGAAGTGTATTTTGAAGAATCTACAAAGTTTCGATCAAGTCCTGCTATTTTTTTCAGTGAACTCATATTTATTTCACCATCAAGTATCCACACTCATAAAAAAACCCGCTGTATAGCCTCTTCTCTCCTTTTGCGCACCTGTAGTCTCCATGGTTACCACAATACCTAAGTGTGGACTGTGGCTTTCCAAGCTCTAAGCCCCGTGCCTTGAAGCCCTGGATGCACTGTTGTCTCTTGAAGTGTCTGAGTAAAAATATTTTAAGTCCTTATATATTTACTCAAAATGAGTGAAAGAACCTTAGGAATGTGTGAGAAAATGAGATATCATGATAATGAGGGAGTCTCACACCCAGTGCATGAGATTTGACCTATCTGCCTTTAGCTGGTGTAAATTGTCATAGTTCCATTGGATCTATGACAATTTACACCAGCAGTGAATCTACCCCTAGATCTTGTGTTGTTTCCTCCTTCCCACACCTTCTTTTATTCAATGATAAATAGAATGTGAACTCTGCAGAGCCTCACAATTCCACATTTAGCGGATGACTCATTAAGATTTTATCATTTCAGTGACATGTTATTGAACCCAGTTTCCTTAGGGGGCCAGTCTGGTGATTACAGGAATAACCAGGGACTGCTTAATCACCCACTTCATTATCTCCCTATTAATAATAAATACCAGGAGGTAGATACTTATAATTACATTGCTAGTTTAGTGAGGCACAAGCACATAAAAATTGGCAATGTTGAAATACAAATTCAATCTGTAATAGGATAGGGACGGTTGTGACTTGGAAGGTGTGGGGAAGGGTGAGAGAACATGAACTCTTTATTTTAATGGAGAACTATTGTATGACCAACACTGTTAATATTTAAGTAGTAAAAAAAAATTCTAGAAGACTAAGTATCTTAGAAAATATAACATGCTCATTTTAGGAGAGGGTGTGTCCATGGGCTGGCTGGGGACAAGATGTGGGGAGGGGGTGATTGTGCCTAGGTCAATATGCAGTACTGTTCCCCAATCCATAGTCAGTGGAATAGTCCCTAGGGCACCATTCTCACCAACAAAAGTTACGGCAGCCTCGTGTGTATGTTACACTTTGGGGGAGAATCGTCCTTATTTTGTGTGCTGTAAGGTGTTGAGCACACTGCTGGAGTGAAATTATTTTGTTACAGTAGGCTTTGTAAAACCTGAATATGCAGCTCTTAATTCCTATACCATAGCCATCTCCAACTGCACTTTGTGTGTCATTGGGCCACAATTAGCTCAGGTGGTAAAAAGCCCTTGTAACTACATACTACAACCACAGCTAGGAAGGAGGAGGCTCTTTTGAGTTTTACGCACAGTAACAGGGTGGTTTGCCCTGAAGGGCTGGAATGCCTAGAACTAGCCAACCTGGATTAGGAAGGATCTACATTTGGTTTGGCTTATGTGAGTTCCACTATAAGAGCAGCAGGAAGCTGCAGTGAAGGGGAGCTGTGAGAGTTGCTGAGACTGCCAGAGAGATGTGGAGAAGTAATTGCTGAGGACAGAGCCTGAGACCTGCAGGCCAATTGTTGTGCTGTTGTTTTCAGTTGTGAGTTCTTGTACTGAGAGAATGAAAAAGGAACAGAAGCCTGGCCAGACGTGCTAGAAACTGCTTCATGGGCATGCAATGGGAAACCCGGAAGAGGGGAGTTGTTAGTTGCAGAGGAACCACTGGCAGGAGGGAGTGCAATAGAAACAGCTGACTCTAATACATAGGAAATGCTACATCTTCAAGTCTGAGAGCTGCTGATATAGGAAACAAACTGCACTGCAGTCAAGACATTTGGTCAGATATCATCCTTTGAACTCTACCTGTCTCGTGTTGACAATTAGGGCAACATTTTAAAAAATCACTTTTACTAAGGAAAGGTATTGCTCTCTAATAGCCTAGGGCTAGATTCTGACCCACTGAGTAGTACCTTACTCTGTAAGCATAAGCTCTCATTACTCACTGAACTCAGGAAAGCCGATACGATGTTGCAGAATAAGATAATAATACTTGCAGAAGTATTTCAAGATCTGGCCCTTAATATTCTGTACTGAATACTTGCCAAAAAATTATGGGCTTTTTCAAGGAGCAAGTAATTTTTCACAGGACTCTTGAAACCACTCCTTCATCCCGCCACATGTATAAAATTAGGTTGAGATGATCCCTGGTTTTATTTTATTTTGAACAGACTGTTTTTGATACAGGGATTTACTTTCAGATAGCTGAAAATGTTTTCAGTTCACTTTTTTCATAAAACACATGTCTCTAAGGAAAAGTACATCAAGTCCACAGACCATTATCTCTGAAGTTAGGAACTTCATGCATGGCTAAAGGAGCTCCTGGAATCTCATATGAAGGCAAAGTAGCATCATAAACAGGAGGTAGACACACCATGTATAGCAATTTATTTCACATTTCACGGACATGTAACAATCAAGGAGGTCCACAAAGTCATAATATGAAAACTGCTCTGGGAATGACTTAAGTTTGTCTTTTCCCATTCAGATCTTAATCATGATAATGTAGAGTATGAATTTAAACTTCTAAGCATAGGTTTAAACCTGGATAACGTTATTTTGGCTGGCTCCCCTTTCTTCTCTCATTTAGCTAGCTGAAGCTTTATTTGCCTTACAAGGGAAATACAATATGACATTATATTCAGTTTGCTATCTGGATTATAATTATACCAGACGAAACCCTGTGTTTTCATATGGGTATAATTCATAAAGTATAAAAAAGCCAAAAATAGCTGAGAATTTTAAAAATTGGATGGTTAGAAATCACATATCCCAGTGATGACTGAACGTGGTGATATTCTCAACAAAAAAGAGCTCTCAGCCTTGCTTGTAGCTGTTTCCCACCACCCCAGACATTCTAGACTTTTGAGTGACACACAGAGAGTGTGACAATGTGGATGAGGTAATATTTTTTATCAGAACTTGGTCCAATAAAACATATTACCTCATCCACATTGTCTCTCTAATATCCTGGGATCAACAGGGCTACAACAACACAGAGAGAATGGGACTCCTGGAATCTTATTATATAGATAAGTATTTGATTCTGATCCCTCCCTCATTATTGAGAGTCATGGGAAGAAAGAATTTAACCCTTTCTCCCCCAAACTAAGATGTCATAGCTGCCTACACAGAGTTTTCGCACTAGCAGAGTTCCTCAGTATGGTGAAATATATACAAGTGGGGCAGACTTTTACCAAACACCTAGTCAGTACACCGAGTTCTGAACACTTTCCTTCAGCTTTGACTCATTTTTCATTCAGCCCTGAATTGAGCAAACTTCCACTGAGGGCAATGGCAATGGCAGTGTGTAATGGAAAACTATTTCTCCCATAATGCTCCAGTCTATTTTGTTTGTGACAGCCCCACCTGCAGTATGTGGTAACTACTTCTAAGGCATTAAAAAAGGACAGTCCCTGCCATGAGGAGTTCACACTGTAAGGAAAGACAGACAAGTAGACAGAGGTTAGGGAAGGGGAACAGCAAAAGGGATTTTTAGTACTTACTGCCCAGTATGACTTATTATTGGCAGCTTAGCAAAGCTGCATCTTTAAGAAGGACTTACGAATGTAAGAAGGGTCTGAATGAGCTCTTCCCGACATCTAGTGGAGCTGAGGGAAAAGACTTCAGGAGCAGACTGTGTTTGCAAAGACATGCCTACTCTGTATAGGTGTACAGTATGATGTAGCTGCTTTGCAAAAATGGTGCTAGGTTACAAATCACTTTAGTATTAAGTGCAGGGATAATGAAATGTTGTTTTCCTTAGTGTATGACTAAAGGGCAATAGAACTGTATTTAGCCTGCTCTGATTGAGGGGGTCGCCCTAAACGGAACTTCACTTTGCAAAGTAGGGAGTAGGAATGCCAAAACCAGGTGGTATGGACTTTGCCTAAAAAGGTTTTCTGCACTCTCTTCTCTAGTGTTTAAATATAGAGCTTATTTTATTAAATAGACAGTCATTGTTTCTACTCAGAAATTATTAGAGCTGACTCACCGATAGGTGTGTTTGGGGGCTATGTGTTAGATCTTGTATAGGTATAGTGGTGAAATGAAACAATACAGAGGCTCTACTAGTAGTGAGGTTCTCTGAAACCTGTGAAATTAGAAAGAGCTGACATCTCTAAAGGTGTGGATTAAGCAGTGGAACCTCAGAACATGGGATTGCAGAAGGGCAATGACTATCCACATGTAAGCAGTGGCAATAGACTAAAGCCATGAAGGCATCAGCAGCCAGTCAGTTGCAAAGGCACACGGTGACCACAGAGCCATTGCTCAATAGTCCCCTTTCTGGGGTGGGAGGTGAACCCTTGACAGCAGCTCTGAACTCTAGTTCTTTGCTAACCAAGGACAGCCAATTGTGAGTGGGGTGCACTGGAGAGAAAAGAGAATATGTTAAAGGGATGTTGGTTCTTTGAACTTTCCACAGCAAGGTGGGAAAATGAGGGAAAGGTCACTACCCTCTGCACTGTGGGGTCAGGGGTGCTTAGCCTTACATGCTTTTGAATGTGGTTGTGGCGTTTTCCCAAACTAATGCTCCCTTCCTTTTCCCTTTTAATGAATGTTCTCTTTGGTTATACATGGACTCAGTGCTTGAGAGTGGGGAAGAATTGCCTCATAGGGCCACGCACGGGTGGTATGAGGTTTTTCCAGATTACCTGGTGGGGGTTCAAGCAGGTTCTGTTTTGTATTGTGAAGAGGAGCCCCTAGATAATGAACCCGGCCATTGTTGCTGCTGACTCCATGTGGCAGAAGGGTAGAGTAGAGAAGGCCTCGTGGCTGAGCTCAGCAAAATTGTAACATGGATTTGTAATTGTAACATGTAACAGGTATGTAAATAGGCAAAAGAGGGCAGGAATGTTGGAAAGCAGTGAAGGGGACATGAAACCAGAAAAGGGAGGATAAGAAAACTTATATGGAGCTTGCCGGGACATTAAATTGGCTGTGGGAGCACACGGAGGACCAGTGGAATACAAAGAGGGAAAAAATAGGGTCAAATGATTGGCGTAAAGAAGCTGACTTCAGCAACTTACCATTTGTATGGATTCATAAGGTGAACCCAAAACACAATAACAGCTCAAGTCTCACCTGTGGTGGGATGCCTATAAAATACCTGGCAATGGACAGCAGAGGTGCTGTGACCTCTGATTAGTACACTTATCATGTAATCGTTCCACTGTAACTTCATGTTCCCCTCATCTAGTTGTTGTATTTACCTGTTTCTTTTCATACAGCCAGGGCTTGTCTACAGGGCAAGTTACTGTGCTGCAAGATAGTGCAATGCAGATTCACACCCTGACTGACACATATTAACATGCCCTGTAGATAGGCCCCTGTACTGTAAACTCTTTGGGAAAAGGTCCATTTTTCCATCATGCGTGTCCAACACTTAGCAAAAATGGATCCTGATTGGGGCCTGTAGGCACTACAGTATTAATAATATAACATAACCACTTTGAACTTTGGGGTTTGAACTTCATGACTGATGGTTGTTTCCTGTTCTAACTAAAGAATTAAGGAGGTGTAACACTCACCGTGTTACAGCCATGCTGGCTAATAAACAAGCTGCTTTTATGCCACATTATTTTTCTGGGTGCTAGGCCATTTTAAAACTCATAAGCATGCAATTGTGCTATGCAAGCCTATCATCAAGTAGTACTGCGGCAGTTCCCTAGTAATTTCAAAGTCAAGATGATACAAGATTTGTCCCCCATACATTTAAACAGTTTCCATAAGAGCAAGAAACTCTCAACTGCCTGTTTGTTATGCTTAGAGAAACAGAATGATCTTTGCCACTGACTTATCAAAGCCTTATGTGAAGGTTTTCAATTCAGTGGGAGCCACTCAGCTAAACCCTGCACAGAGTTTTGCAAATTAACCCCTTATCTTAGCGGAAACTAGGACACACTGTTGAATGACAAGGGATTCGGTTATCAGGTTTCAGCATGCCATTACCCAATCATTTTGTGCCTCAAATGTCAGCTTCTTCTTGTTTTCAGAAGCTGTAATCACTGCCATTTATTAGAGCTGCACAAAGCCTGTGGAGCTTTGTTGTTAAGTGGCAATAGATTATAGGGTACACTTTGCTCACTTGTGTAGGGTTTAGCACTAGAGCATCTCCTTGGGATGGATATGGGTGCTTTCTATGTTTCCAGCAGTTTCCTCTTGCAGCAGGGATTGCCACAGAGTCAGTCTGGAAAGGGGACGTCTCTCCTGAGCTACAAGTCTCTGGAAGGCAGTTCTCCCCCCTTCCTTTTGGGAGATAACAATAGTCCAAATGAAAAAGGCAAATGCACTCTCCTTGCCAGGCCAACATTCTCTGAGACAGGGCAAGGTGTCCAATCCCTTGTCAGTCTGAGGACCCAGGCCAAGACTTCTGGGCTGTGAAGAAAAGAAAACTGAAGTAACAAAGATTCCTCTACTTATCCAGAGAAGCAGCAGCTTGGCTAGCCAGAAGTCCCTACTCGGTGGGTTCAGGGAACTCAGTGCTCACACTCTTTTTCTGTGAAATGCCTGCAACGTGCATGGAAACTTTTTAAGTACACCATGACAGAGGCTCAATTTAAATGCCCAAATTAAAAAAAAAAAAAGCCATCATGGCTAAAGAGCAGAGTGGAAGAGCCAGGTAGAGGCAAAAATGCATCCTTTAAAAATTGGAAGTCAAATGCTACTGTGAAAAATAGAAAAGAGCATACACTCTGGCAAATCAAATGTAAAAGTTTAATTAGGCAGTCCGAAAAAGAATTTGAAGAGCAACTAGCAAAACACTCAAAAACTAACAGCAATTTTTTTAAAATACATCAGAAACAAGAAGCCTGCCAAACAATCAGTGGGGCCACTGGATGATGGAGAGACTAAAAGATCACGCAAGGAAGATAAAACCATTGTGGAGAAGCTAAGTTAATTCTTTGCATCAATCTTCACTGCAGAGGATGTGATGGACACTCCCACACTGAGCCATTCTTTTCAGGTAACAGATTTTAGGAACTGCCCCAGAATTATGTGTCAGCAGAAGAGGTTTTGGAACAAACTGATAAATCAAAAAATAATAAGTCACCAGGACCAGAGGGTATTCACCCAAGAATCCTGAAGGAACTCAAATATGAAATTGTAGAAAATCTAGATGGATCATTGGTCTGACCCAATATGGCCATTCTTATGTTTTTATGGTTGACAGGAGGTAGTTTCCCCTCCCAGTTGGGTATTATTACAATGAATATAGGTAAATGCATGCAGGTCCATGTCTCTACATCTAGGAATGGTTTAGATTACCATTCCTTTTTTATTGCCAGATCATTACATCTATTGGGCACACTCTACTTTCAGAAAACTTACAGTTTTGGAGCAGCAATCTTGATTCCAAAATCATGGAGAAAAAAGGCCTATGCTGCCATGTTCAAAGATACCCCAGTGAGTAAGATGCCTGGCTTCCATTAAATTCAAATGGTGTTGGGTTGCTAACTCCGCAGAGCCCCTGTAAATCCTACCCTTAATTCAGTTCACTTTCCTCATACTTTTAACGTATAGAGTTAGGTTATGGAGGTGAAATTCCATGGCTTCAGGCCTGGTGGTTCTATTTAAACAGTCTTAGTTTGCTGAGTGTTTTATTAATTTAGATGGAATACATAGGTCCAAAGCGTCAAAAGAATTAATATGATCCTGTAATTGTCCAACATTAAACAGTTTTAACAAGGTTTGAGGTTTAGTATCAGAGATCTCAGCCTGCTTAGAACCATGGCCAAGATCATTAAACATCCTTTTATTAAAGATATAGAAAAAGGGAAAACAGTAAAAGCATTTGAAATGTAAAGTGTTAAATAAGGCTTTCATTTTAACCATACCCCATGTTCCCTTTCCTGTAGCTGCAGGGAGTTTTTATAAGGGAAAAACTCCTTGTTTGACAGTCTCTTGGATGGTAATCGTTGTCCTTTTGGGAAAAAGAGAAATGGTTAGGGTGGACTGGAGCTGTTGAGTTGCTCTTGTTGTTAAAGTCCGGTCCCCTTTCCTAGAAGACGAAACAAGACAAAGACAGACAGAAGGGGGAGGGAAGTACAGCAAAGATAGAAGATGCAGCTCTGTCTCAGGTGTTGACTTTCGCATGCAGTCTTGCTGCTGAAAAACACACAAGCACAGCACAGTTTTATCAGCCACTCCAGCACCTGTCAGACTTGTAGCAGCATCTGGAAATTTAGGACATTGCTTTTAGCTGCTTTTCTGATTGCAGGCTTATAGCAGTGTTACAAATTATACGGTCTTGGCTGGCTAAGGCAGATTGTTAAACAGAAGACAAAATGAGGAGGATAGGAAAGAGAATATATAAGGGGAAGAAAAAAAACATGGGTGGGAAGCGGGGGCACGGTCTGACATCCCTGGTAGCACTTGGTAGGCAGCCGGAGCCAGTGGATGGGACAATATCATCAGGGTCCCTCTCTTGGCCTAGTCTGGTCAGGACATCTCTCAAGATGATGATGACCCAATGGTGTCACAGTGGATCCCAGGGATGGGCTGACGCTCACTCTTTTCTCTTCTTTCCTCTTTCGGGCAGACACCATCTGAGTCCGCACTCTGCCAGTTTTCTCCCCAAGTCCCTTAAAATGATCCCAAAAGGACAGTGATGGATAGACTAGCTCATCTCCATATTAGAAGTTCACTAATTAGGCCTAATTTCTTACGTACCAATTTGGGTTCATTGATTTCTGGCCATACACTTGTCTTGTTTACCAAGATGATATTAACACATTGCATGCAATACAATCGTAAGTCTTTTCTTTAGGCTGATTCAGTCTATCCTTTTTTGTACCCTTTTTTCCCCATAAACATTTGTGATAGGTTACTGTGATCCACCCTTCTACAGCTGAGCTCACAATTCAGGTACGTTTGTAGGCTCAGTTATGACAACAATGTTATTTGGTTTAAAGGGCCAACATCCGCCATCCAGCCAGCAGCTTGGGTATGAAATCTGAAGACTAGTCCAGTGCACATGAACATCTGCAGCACTTCTTACCTATCCTTCTTTTTCCTTGCAACAAAAGTCATTTCATATAGACATGATTCTGCAACCAAGCCCATTATAAAGGAACAAGCATTTCAATATGCTGTGAAGATCTCTGACTTGGTGCCATTCAGGAGAATGAAGGAGCCTAGTTAAGAGCATGAGTGAATTTTTCAAAAGCACCTAAGTGTCTTAGGAACCTAAATCCCATTTGCAAAATGGACATAGGCACTTGAGCTTAAGTATCACAGAAAATAGTGGCTTTAGGACCAGATTTTTAAACTTATTTCATAGAGTCATAGTATATTAGAGTTGGAAGGGACCTCACAAGCTCATCTAGTACAACCTCCTGGCACCTAAAGATGCAAAGAGACACCTAAAAAGAATTTGGAAAACACTTATCTGCATCTTTAGGCACCTAAACACCCTAAAAAATCAGGTTCTAGGTCACTTTAAAAATGAGCTTTCAAAATGGGCTTAGGAATTTTTGGAAATTTTACTCAACATTCTTTAAAATTAAACAATTACAAAAATAAACAGTTTTCAATTTGTTACATAAAAATGATCTCCAGTGGCTTTTCCACAATTGTGAAAATATTTAATGAATCAGGGTAAGAATTAATGGTATTTACAGCCCTTTTCAGGCCATCGTCTCCTCTCCCTTACACAGGGCATTGCTCTGTTGAGTAACCAAGGGGAGAATCCTTCTCCTGGTGAATAACGGAGAGGGAGCCATTTCCATGCCACTTCTGCAGCCTTGAAGCTACAGCACTTACAGCATCTGCATCCTCATTCCGTTCTGCCCTCAAGATCTTCCTGTGTGACAGCTTGTGTTCCACAAACCTTGCTGTCCCGTTCTCTCAGGGCATGTCTGCTGACTTGTGCTCTCATGCACAAGGGTGGGGCAGGATTCAGCCTTCAGAGCAGAATTCTGCCCTTCATTTTCTAAGTACTTAAAAAAGTAATAAATTAATAATGATTTTTTTCCACTGGCAAATATAAAACATCATGGCCTTTACTTAATATTTTATTCCTTCTGTGCACTTCAGTGTGTGCACAGTGCCTGGTGCAGAACACTGCAATCATTTGTTCAGTATTTTCCTTGTATTATTTAACATTAATGTTTTATGACCTGTAAATAATTTGACAAAGGTTAAATAGAAATTTCTATCTACACCACCTCATCCCCTGAATGAGTGAAGGCTACGGAGCTATTTTAAGTCACAAACTGCTGATCAGAAGCTGGTGTAAACTAGTGTAACTTTATGGAAGTCAGTGGAGCTACCAGCTGAGGATCTGTCAGTTTTCTTAGGGCTTTTCTAGATGAGAAGACTTCTCTATACTAGTGCAAACCAATAATGAAGACACTCTTCACCAGTGCAGACAAGGTTTGCACTAGTTTTTATTTACCTGGTAGTTTACTTGAGTAAGGCCTGGTATACAGCTAAAACTTAGGTTGATGAAGCTACGTTGCTCAAGGGGGTGAAAAATTCACATCTCAGAGAGACGTAGTTAAACAGACCTCAGCCCTGGCATAGAGACCGCTAGGTCAATGGAAGAATTCTTAGTTATTGCCTCTCAAGGGGCCAATTTACTACAGCAGTGAAAAATCCCCTTCGGTCACTGTAGCAAGTGTCTACACAACGGTGGCATGGCTGTAGCACTTATAGTGTAGACATACACTAAGTTGCACTTTTGCAAATACCACCTAATACAGATGCAAGGCGGCTACAATGGAAATTTGCAATTATGTAGCTACGTTGGTACATAGACCAATATAGATAAGGTCTAACTTTGAAGATGTTCCTTAGGTAGGAAAGTACAAAACTAGACTCATTTTACAGCTGGGTAACTAGAATTTAAAGGACAAAATTCACTCTGGAGCTCATGTATCTGAGCACTATGCAGTCAGAAGTGAAATTCACTACCCCCCTCCTTACCCCAGGGCTAGAGGTCCAGACTCCATGCAGCCTCTCCACCCCTGCTACTGGACTAAAACAGCAGTACAGACCCTCTGTGCTGATTGCAGGAGGCACAAGGAGCCATCAGATCAGTATTAATGCCAACTCACAGCCCTCCTCCAAAGTCACTTTCTGCACTGGTTCCACAGAGGTTGACCTGGAGCCCGCAGAGGGGCTGTGCTAGCAAACACCTTGTGTATGGCCATTCTGCCAACTGATCCCCACTTGGTCTGGGGTGCTAAGGAAGGCCTTGCACGGGGCCTCCACACACCATGGGTAAATTTCATCCAGGAACTTCAAATGCCTTCCTAAGTTTTCACACTGAGAATCTGGGAAGACAATGCACTGTACCATGCTAATTACTGCTTAGGCCCCTCCACCCTTTCATAGGCCACAGCTTTTAAAGCCAGACAGGATCACTGTCTGACTCTCTATACATCACAGGCCATAGAACTTCCCTGAATTAATTCATGCTTCAGGTCCAATAGCTGTGATTGAACTAGAGCATGTCTTTTGGAAGAACATCTTCTCTTCCATTAACCCCTTCCCAAACTCCCTCCATGTAATGAGCTGAGTCAACAAAAACCTCAAAATAATGCATCAGTATGTGTTGGACTCAATAAATGCTTCACATTCCCTTGGAAAACCAAGATGAAGAACTTGGATCTGGAATAACTTCTGGGGCTATTTGGACCCAGGGTTTTCATTCAGACCATTGAAAAAGAAGCACCATTTGCAAAGTTTAAGACTGTATTCAGATTTAGATATTGATTCCACCCACATCCTTTTCACCCCACATACACACACAGGTGTAAGAGTTCTCTGGGCTTTGGTCTGGGTCAGTCTCCAAGAAAGCATTTACAGTGGGCCAAAGATATTTGTGCAGAAATTTGTGCAGGGGGGCTAGAGAGGAGATCATTCAGGGAAGAATGTATAGGAACTGGTGCTGACTCACACATGCACATGAACACTCCTTGAATAATTACTCACCTGTGAACTATTTATCCTAGAGATGGTCAAATGAAATTTGACAAAAAAGTTTTCCATTGGAAAATGCCAAAAAGTTTTTGCAGAAAATGTATCTGTTTCAATCACATAAACTTCTACTGGGAAAATTTCTCAGCTCCTGGATGGGATTTCTGATGTCTGAAACAAAGCCCCACCACCATAGTGAACTTGCCTGGGATGTGAACAGGGATGTGAACAACCCAGGTTGGGCTCCCAGCTATGAATCAGGCAAGATACTGATTTGAAGCTGGGTCACTCATATACTAGGCAAATGCCCTAACTAGCAGTCTACTGCCTGTCTGAGGGACAGCAGAGCTCAATCTCCCCTCCCCCCACCCCTGAAAAAATTGAGCTATCTTGGTTTTGTTCTGCAACACAGCAAAAACAAATTCTGAAATTTCAAAATGTTTTGAGAAATTGCATTTTCTAGCAAGCATATCTTACTCCGCTGAGCCCTGTGCCCAGTGGGATGGCAGAGACAAACACACAGCACATTCAAACCTTCACAAGGGAAGAAATAGATAGCCAGATTCCAATTTCAAGTACACGATGTATATAATTAAATTCAAAGGACTTCCTCCTGAATTAGGCCCCAATTCAGGAAAACAGACATGCATGAAAGCATGCTTCAGCATAGACTTCACTTTAAGCACATGCATAAGTGCTTTCCTGAAGCAGGGCCATAAATTAGTGTAAACAAAATCAGAATCAGGCTCACATTCTTTTCTTTTTATCTTCATTTAAGTGTTAGTGTATGGGGTATATAATAGGGCTAATCTCTATTGCTATGTAATAAATAATTTTGAGATTGATTAAATGTTTCGTCTTTGCGTTGGCTATTAATCAGTCTCGGCAGCTGTTTATTGCTTTGTATAGTACAAAGCAACAAAAATTACCCCTTAATGATACAACATTTTATGTATAATCAAACGTATAATCAGAAGATTCATTTTCTGGTGAAAATGTAGTGTTTTTTTATTTTCAATGAGCATGATGGGGCTCTCTCAAAGGGGCACAGGATAATGGCTTTTATTAAACAAACTGAAAGCTCTATTTTTACTTTTTAAGCTTGTTTTATTTTTTCAATGAAGGGAGCAATTCTTGAAAATGGGAGGAGACAAAACTACCCTGCTTTTTATGGCTTGAGTATTAAATTATATCACAGGGTTGTACTAATTGCATGAGTTTCCAAGTTCCAGGCAGAGCTTGGAGTTGAACTAAATATTGCCAGCTCTAGTTTCAAGTCTTTCCTTGCCCTTCTATGCCTCGTTCACTGATCTCTCCCCCTTGAAACGCACACAGCACTGTGACAATATTTAGTTTAGACCACTTTTATGTGAATGCAAGGCTCAGATACAGGGCTTTCCTCAGTTATCCTTGTACTGACTTTTCACCACTATGACTCCAAACTTCCTCCCTCGATCCTTTCTTGTATCCACCAAACTGGGTCCCTCCCCCCAGAAACTTTCTCTGCTCCCTCAAGTTTCTCTGTAATTACAGTTATAATCACCATTCATCATAGCATTTCTAAAGCATCCTGTCTAAACCCACCTATGTAACCTACACGCTTGCATTGCGTTGCATCATTTAGTGGTGTAAACAAGGGAAGAAACACTGGAAAGGATATATACTTCCCTGTTTTTGTTTTGGGGGACTGTGTGCCTCCAGACTTCTCAGAGTGGGGTGGGGAAACTCATCTGGATGGGCCAGTATCATCCAGAAACTGGTGGACATAAAGCATGATCATTAGGGTTTGAAGCTTTTGGGACACATCCTGAGTCAATCTGAGTGTGGAACCAATAAGAACGCAGTGTGAGGGAAAACCATTTATAAGTGGGAGAGAGAGAAAGAATGGAGGATGGAGCAGCGTTGTCAAGATTGTGTTCCAGGGGCTTTGCCAGGTTTGTTGGATTTTGACTACAGGCTCCATCACCCCAGTAGAGAAAGCAAGGACTAGAATTGTTGCAAGCTGTGCAAATTGTAGATAGTTGTTGCAAAGACTCAAAGGGATTTTGAAGAATCCTTTGTTTCCCCAATATTAGGGAGCTTGGTCACTTTTCTGCAGAGATTGAAGTTACATCTACATTGCTGCAGAGGAACATGCTTCCTTGTGTGGGTAAACAGAGATGCACTGGCTCTACTTAAGCTAGTTTGCTAAAAAGTGGTTTAGTGGGGGGGCTAGCATGTGAAGCAGCTTGTGGTAATTACGAGTACTAAAATGTGGGGCCTCACTTCATCCCCACAAAAATGTTACATTTAAAAAGTTATTGACAATGTTGCCTTTGTTTCAGGGGTTAAATAAAATGTTATACATTTACACACATACAGATTTTAGTAAACATTTTCCCTTTAGAGATTATGTCACTTTTGTTCTCAGAAATTTTTCTCTGTATAACACATCTAGATCACAGAATCATAGAATATTAGAGTTGGAAGGGATGTCAGGCAGTCATCTAGTCCAACCCCCTGCACAAAGCAGGACCAACTTCAACTAAATCATCCCATCCAGGGCTTTGTCAAGCTGTACCTTGAAAACCTCTAAGGATGGAGATTCTACCACCTCCCTCGCGAACGCACTCCAGTGCTTCACCACTCTCCTAAAGAAAACATTTTTCCTAATATCCTAAATACCTCCCCTACTGCAAATTGAGACCATTGCTCCTCATTCTGTTATCTGCCTCCACTGAGAACAGCTTAGTTCCATCCTTCCTGGAACCCCCTTCAGATAGTTAAAGGCTGTTATCAAACTCCCCCCTCACATTCTTCTTTTCTGTATACTAAACAAGCCTAGTTCCCTCAGCATCTCCTCATTAAGTCATGTGCTACAGCACCCTAATCATCTTTGTTGCCCTCCACTGGACTCTTTCTATTTGTCCACATCATTTCTGTAATGGGAGGCCCCAAAAGGGACACAATACTCCACATGATGCCTCACTAGTGCTGAAAAGAGGGGAATAATCACTTCCCTTCATCTGCTGACAATGATCCTACTAATGCAGCCCAATATGCCTTTAGTCTTCTTGACAAAAAAGGCACACTATTGACTCATGTCCAGCTTCTTGTCCACTGTAACCCCCAGGTCTTTTTCTGCAGAACTGCTGCCTAGCCAGTCAGTCCCCAGTCTGTAGCTGTGCATGGGATTCCTCCGTCCTAAGTGGAGGTCTCTGCACTTGTCCTTGTTGAACCTCATCAGATTTCTTTTAGCCCAATCCTCTCATTTGTCTAGGTCACTCTGTATCCTGTCTCTGCCCTCCGGCATATCTACCACTCCCCCTAGCTCAGTATCATCTGCAAACTTGCTGAGGGTACAATCCATCCCATCCTCTAGATCATTAATGAAGATGTTGAACAAAAGAAGCCCCAGCACTGACCCCTGGGGCACTCCACTTGTTACCGGCTGCCAACTAGACATTGAGCTATGGCTCGCTACCCATTTAGCCCGACGATCTAGCCAGCTTTCTATCCACCTTATAGTCCATTCATCCAACCCATACTTCTTTAACTTGCTGATAAGAATACTATGAGAGACCATATCAAAAACTTTGCTAAAGTCAAGGTATATCATGTCCACCGCTTTCTCTACATTCACAAAGCCAGTCATCACATCATAGAAGGCGATCAGGTTGGTCAGACACGACTTGCCCTAGGTGAATTCATTCTGACTGTTCCTGATCACCTTCTTCTCTTCCAAGTGCCTCAAAATGGATTCCTTGGGGACCTGCTCCATGATTTTTCCAGGGACTGAGATATTATATCAGATATTATACCAAAGTGCTGAAAAGACAAAACTCTAGTCTGTACCTCAACAGAGAGGTAAACTGAGGTACAGGAAAGGGGATAGGAATATACCCAACATTAGTGTGGTGCTTTTCACAAGCCTGTTATAACTACAGAATTATTCTATTAACCCTGTTCATTTTTGGCTGGGTATCTTTGTGTAAAATCTACTGATTTGGACAGAAAGCTGATTTTTCCCTCTGGTATTATTTGCCTACATCTTGATTTCAGCTATTAAAATCATTCTCTTCTGTGTATTGTCAAGGGAATACAGATAGACAGCTCACATTTAAAGAAAAATTGGACCCCTAAAATCAGCTTGACTCTTACTTTCATCCAAGTTTCAGGATTTTGCAAACCGGTGCAACTCTATTCCTAGAGTTATATTTAAGTGTGTTAAGTACTATTTAATCCGTTTAGGACCTCAGGGATACTTATATGTAAACCTGCATGACACAATCTTCTAAGGGGAATCATTCCGTCAAGCATGAACAAAATTGAGCTGCCACGTTATTTAACTTGCAACTCCTTGTGGAGCTGTGCTGGCCAGAGAGTGCCTTCTCCTTCTGTTCTCTCCCTTTTACCCTCAATCTCTGCTACTCTGCACAAACCTGAGTGACTGGGGGAGATGCTAGTCAAGCACACAGAATTACTGCTGACCTCTGGGAGGATTCAAGCCAATGAACAGACGGGGGATTGGGTGACCATCCAGGAAAGATTGAAAGAGGAGAAAAAGGAAACAGCTAGGGTAAAGGGCTTGGAAGACAGCCAGCAGCCGGCAAAAGGGGGTTCAGGCTGGAATTGAGGCCATGTAACTGTCACACCATCCTGAGCTCACATGGCAAACCAGCACCAGACCATAGCGTAAGGACAGGTTAACTGACCCAAAGGGATTGCACTGGCTTGGGGGGGATGAGAGTCCATATGTATCTAGCCAGGTGTGGAGAGCTGATTTGCTGTATGTTGTGCTGGGTTGAGGGAGCCTGGTTAGCTTCTGCTTGAGATCCTGCTCTGGGTCTGCTCCTGGCTTTTCCTGAGTTAGAGAAGAGTGTTGTGCTTGAACCAAGGATTAGCTGCATTTTCGTCTCCTCCTCACCAGAAGGGAGGTTTGGTGTTTATGCAGAGATGTGTGGGTAGAACCTGGACCCCTCTCCAGACTCTTGGAATCCACGCCCCACATCTAACACCATGAGAATCACTATTCGTTATTAAACAGCTATATATTTTACAAACCATGTAACTCTCCAGGTATACCAGAGGCAATTAAACACATACCATACAGAAAATGCTCTTGCATAAACAAATTACTTGATATACTTACTGCCTTCAAAGAGCCACCAAATGGATTTAGTTTGGTGAACAGTGCATTACTTCGTACCAACATAATCACTAGTACTTAAGCTATTAGTGCTTTTTTTCTTTTTTTTTTTGGCGGCTGGTCTGTTGTAAAATAAGGCTTGAAAAACCTTATTTTTATAGCTAATAGGAAAAATCAAGCCAACATGGTTCATTTCAGACAGCCGCACTCTTGATCACACACAGTCATTATGAAATATTTTACTATTTAGAGTCTCAAGTTCTAAATTCCTAACAGTACGACACTGAGCAATTCTCAAGATGTCTTGTCATTTTGGATTCCTTGCCAAATCAATTATTTGTCTTATGATTGAGGCTCTGACAGTTCAAGGGGAACTTCATTCCAAACATTGCTTAGGAACTTCAATTGTTATTTTAGTATTGATTCTTGAGAACAAAATAGTTTCAGACCAATGACATCATTACATTTCTGTTCTGGTTCAATGATGCTTTCTATGCAGGAAATCTATAATACATATTGGCAATCACAAAAACATGTTATGCTGTCCCTTTTCTTTAATACGAATCTATATTGCTGTCTGCAACTGTTAATCCACATTGCAATAGAGTCATCTTCTGAATGGCAACACACTGACATCCTCTTATTAATAAGTAGGCAGATTTCCTTAGTCCCAGTAAATTAGATTTCAAAGTGTGGCACCAGCTACTGAAAGTGCAGGGCAGCCTCACATGGGTTCATGTGCATCACATAATTTGCTGGATTTCTGTGGGTTTTCTGCTGCATACAATTTACAAACAAGAACCATTCAGTTTTCTTGCTTTTCCACTTTTGGGGAGCAAAGACTCCAGAGTCTCTTTGGGAGATTCCCCTGGACCATGCATCCAGAAAACACATCTTTAGCATCATGACATGAGTTACACCAAGGATTCAATTGGTTTTCGACTTTAAAACTGGGCTCCCTACAGTGGGGGCTCTGCTTACAAACTTATCTGCAGAGCCAACTGTTGCAATGTTGTAGCTACAAGTGATTTTCTGGGATTCAGTCAGCCATTCCTTATCACTGCTTTAGAGGCCACGTATCAGGACAGTATCTGCATCAGATCTACTGGAAAGAAAACCTAGAACACAGTTTGCTTCAAAGTTACCTGTGAGTCACTCAGTTCAGTGCACCACCTCGAGGAAGGATGGGGCGTAGCAGTCTCTCCTCCCCTGGCACCCCACGCCTCTAGCCCTATAGTGATGGTCTTCTCCTGACTCAGCCTTCAAGACAGGTCATGTTCAGCCCCACCCGTTCCAGCATGTCTATAGTCCTGACTCTGGGCCCAGTGGCCCTTATACACCTTGTAAATAGTTCCCAATAGTCAATAGTCCTCAACCCTCGTGCCAGGGGGTTCACATCACTTTCCTCATTGTTATGGGAACTCTCTCCCCCTACTTTGGGTTCCATTCCAGAGACCCTGTAGTGAGCAGCTAAGGTCCTTGCTGCTTCTATGGACTACTTCCTATCTTGGCCTGTCTCCACATCTCCAGCCCCTTGGTAGGATTTGGAGAGTCCTTGCCAGCCCGGGTGTCAGAGGTCTCCCAGGGCTTTCTCCCGGGAAGCACAGTTCATATCCATTTATCAACATTCACTGCAGGAACTTGCTCCATCTCAGTGTCTCTCCCAGCCTTTTGCCAGCTGTTCTTTCTCAGGAAACCATCCTAAGGCCTACTGTCCCCCTACCCTCCTTCCTCCGAAACCCTTCCTTTGTGCTAGCCACTCAGCCCCTTCCCAACTGAGTCCTTAGTTGAGCCTGACACACCTTGTAGTGGCCACCAGCTTTTCTAACTGAGTTCTCCAGCTACCCTTAACACTTTCAGTGCCAGTGTGGGGGAAGACACCCCATCACAATCTGACCAAGAACAGAGAGGCTTGCTCAGGTGTAATAAAGAAGTTGTACAGACAAATGAGTAGTAACTTTCAGGGATAGATTGTGCCCTTACACAGTTGTTAAATTCAGGTGAGAGCTTGATTATGTAATAATACAGAGCACGGTTTAGTGACACTATATTAGTTCTGGAACTAGTACAACTGCCGTGTGCTCCCTTATTCATTCCCCACCTGTCTTTAAAAAGTCTGTTTTAGTAGCTCGAGTTTGGGACTAGCAGTCAGAATACCGAGGGTGTAGTCCTAGTTCTGGCCTGCTGGGTGACCTTGGGAAAGTCACTTCACCTACCTGGAAAATGGAAATAAGGATACTGACCTCATTCGTGAAGTGCTTTGAGATCTACTGAGGTAAAACATGATACAGGAGCTAGTCTTAGTATATGAATTGTTGTCTGACCTTCATTCATGACTAAACTGGCACAAACTTCATGGAAGAATGAGAAATATATGATATTAGTCAAATTTCACACTGGTCAGAGTAATAATAAAGGACTCAATTTGTGCCTCCTTGAAATCAATTCTGCAAGCTCATTAACTTCAGTGGGAGCAATAGCAGGGCTACTAATGTTATGTTGCACTTATACAACAGGCCATATTCACGTCTGTTGAAATGAGGTAGAGCTCTATCAGCTTACACCAACCAAGGATTTATCTTCCATTTGACAATTTCAAGGTGCTTTACAAAGGTCATACAGTGAGCTAGGAGCCTTCAGGAGAAGAACCCAGGCATCCTGACTCCCAGCTCCATTTTATAATGACATAACATAAACATATCTAATTCCCTGCTCCAGGACACCAGCTCTTATGGAAGTCTAACTGCATTAAAATCAATGGAGTTTCATCAGCCTAAATCTGGTGTCATGCCCTGGAGAATGCCCCACAGATTTTGGCCTGGGAAAAAATAAAATTAATGGTTTTTGTTATCCTGGAGGATACGTTCTGTAGTAAAAAGATTAACAAATCTATTACATACTGTAATAGACGCCATTATCATATGAGCAATTTTAAACAAACAGGAAGAGTTTGACTTGTAATTTTTCAACAAACTGGCAAGCTAAGCTAACAAGTTATGTTTTTTAAGTCTTTAATCCTGTGCATACAGCCTGGCATATGCCAGACACCATACAGAAATGGAGCAGCAGCATATTGTAAGTCTTTGGCATTGCTTCCTGTTTTGTAACACTGTATTTTGTCTGCTAGAGATGATGATAAAAAAAAATCTGTAGATCTCTAGGCTATTAAAAGTGGCTGGAGTGAAAAGAGATACTTCTAAAGGTTTCCTTCCTCTACCATATGTTGTTAGAAAACTGCTTATTTGTACAGACATCATCTATTAGAACTCTGCAAAACTGGCAAATTTGCTTCAGGTAAATTTCACGCACAAACACAAAAATGTGCCACATTTTGCACAAACGTAGGATTTTTTTTCACATCATAAAACCACTGAGACTCTCTGAGCAGCCTATAGCATATACCATACAACAGGATGAGAAAATGTAAGCAAGTGTGTGATTTTTAAAAAGTAAGGGATACACTAACTAATTGAGAGGGATTTCAGGGAAGAAAATCAAGGGGTTTTGTTTTCAGTACAACACACAGCACAAGCAATTCAGCAGGCCTTGGCGTGACACATGGAGCGTTTTTCTGCTGGTAGACTAGATTAAAATAAGCTTTTTCAGAGAAGTTCTCAAAAGCAAAAAGTGATTTAGGAGCATGAGCCCCATTCAAAGTCAGTGGGACTTGTTCTAAATCAGGTTGGCACTCTTGAAAATTCCACCCTCGTCTTTACTGCATATATGGCACCTAGTTGTGGATTAGTGATGGAAGACCCTCACTTTGCAAGTTCTAATTTAGATAAGTACCATAAAGATGTTGAGATGCTCCTCCATAAATTAATCCAGCTAACCTGGGCTAATAATATGCTGAGGACAGCCCCTCTGCTGAGATTGTTGTTGGCATGTTGTTGGCAAATAACAGGGGAACAGCTTCTTAAAATATTTCAGCACTTCCACTTCAGGGCCCAGTTAGAAATCCAAAGAGCAGGAGGCAGGCAAAAGTGAAAGATCACTTGGCCCCTCTGTCTCTCCATCCCTCCCCACTGTCATTAAAATCTATTTAATATATAATATAGATCATAAAATTATTTTCTAACCTGTAAAAAGCGAGCGGTTGAAGTGCTAAGCAAAGATCCGAGCCTGTTCCTACTTAATCTGGAGTGGTTCGATCTATCACTTCCTGAAGTGTGCTGTGTGGGTGAGGAATGCCATGTGGTACCCACTACTTGGATGCAATGGGTATGGGCAATTGAGAGCTCAGTATCTAAGACCTTGTTTACACAGAGGGCTTACTTTACCTTAATTTGGGTTAGTTAGCGCACATGAAAATGCCTGCATACACATGAAGGAAGCCACTCACTTTTCATGAGTGGTGAAGTTTGTACTGTGGCTTCAAAGGGTAGTAAATTCATGATTGAGTATTTGCCTGCTGGAGTGGTGTCAAAGGGTCCTAAATGGAGTTGGTAGCCCTTGGGCTCAAGATTTGTTCTAGGGGCAGACAAGGCCCCCAGTCTCAGCTGCTCAGGGGCATGGGCTTAGCACCAAAAAATGTTTTCTCGCTCTGGCTAGCAAGACAGCGAGAGCCCTGGGCTACCCTCCTGCTTGGAGCCAGGGTGTTTTGAGATGAAGAGAGGGCATAATGGGGGCTGCTGGGGCTTGAGCCGGCATCCAATATGCTTCCCTTGGGGTGCCATTCTAGCTCCCACAAGTTATAGCAGCCCAGTCTGTCTTTACTTTAGAGTGTAAGCCCTGGGATGGGGACCTTCTTTACGTTGTATCAGGCACATTGCTATTGCTAAACTAAAATCAAATAAAGCTTTGCTGATAAACACAACATTTTCTTGCATTAGTCAACTGACTTTTTGACAGCTGAAGAGCTGCTCATTAAAGCAACGATGATTGGTGGCAGGGTCATAGATCACCTGGCCAGAAAGGACCGTTGTGTTCATCTAGTCTGATTTCCTGTACAATACAGGCCAGAGGACTTCCCTGAATATATCTTTTAGAAAAACATCCAATCTTGATTTAAAATTGCCAGTGATAGATAATTCATCGCAACCCTTGGCAAATTGCTTTAGTGGTTAATTATTAAAAGTGTGCATCTTGTTTATAATCTGAGTTTGTCTAGCTTCAGTGTCCAGCCTTTGGATCTTGTTATACAGATCTCTGCTCGACTGAAGAGCTCTCTTATCCAATTTTTGTTCCCAATGTAGATACTTATAAAAAGCGATCAAGCCACCCCTTAATTGTCTCTTTGTTAAACTAAATAAATTGCTCTCCTTCGAGTCTGTACTATAAAGCATGGTTTTTTTAATCCTTTAAACATTCTCGTGGCTCCTCTCTGAACCTTCTCCAATTTATGAACATCCTTCTTGAATTGTTGACACCAGAATGGGTATCTAATTAGCTGCAAGATACAAAGTTCAGATCTAAGCTTATCCAAAATCTGGGAGTATTTCATAATTTTGGGCTAGCTCTTAATTGATAGAGACCTTTTGTAGAGCATCTAGCTCCATGCTTCTCCAGTGTCCATCAGTGTGTGGATCAGGTTTGATTTAGGCTCATCATTTTAGCTAACAGAGACTATTCAAGCAAAGTTGAAATTTAACTTTTCAATCCTGAAAAGTTATTTAACTCAGTTTCACCCATCCATCACCTCAGCTGCAACATCCAGGTGAGTGTAAACCATCTTTCCCACACTCCTATGCCATGCCATCTTGAGACATGGGGGATTTCTGGTGGGTCAGAGGACAATAGGAGACTCCTCCAGAACTATTGTGCACTAAGTGAAGAGAAGATGATTATCTACTATAAACATGAAGAAGGGACAGCTAGTGATATTCCTCAGCTAGAGCAGTAATACACGAGGAGATGCCTTGAGTTCCCCTGGGCATATCACCACAGAATCCCATTAGCATAAAGTCCAGTTGTATGCCACACCATGAGGCACTGGGACATGACCAGTTATAATCATTTCGACCTGGGGCAGAGCCTAGTAATGATTCAGGCATCTCCAAATTGCTGCAGATTCAGCAGCACCAAGTGAACCACTACTGAGTGCTAATGCACATGCCTATACAAACACCTATAGCAGGGAGAGTCTTGAAGAGAGCACTGAGCTGGTATTAATTAGACTGGCAAATTCTAATAAATAGGGCTGAACGCTTGGAATCTGAGCCAGGCAGAAGATATATGCGAGAGACACGATGTGGTAATGCTGGAACCACCATTGTTTTGTCTGTCAAATGCTTGTTAGAACACTGGCCACTGAGCTCAGCAGGAAGATGAGAAAATTTTACAGAGAAAACTCTTGCATTGTGGTTGAACTATTATTTGAAGGGGATTTTTTTCCGTTTCTTTCCCAGCATTTTGAAGATGGATTCTACTTTTCCCTCCCCCAAGAGATCAACTGTTAATAATCCCTTGTGTTGATTTTGGACATTTCATATTTAAACCTGCATATAACCTACTGATTAAATTATATTATGAATAGTTGGGAGAATATCTTATTTAACAAATTACCTTCTTCTGCCATCATGAATTGTTCCTTTGCAGCAAATGACTGGATATTTTAATAAGACTAAATGTAATTATTTTACAGTCTGTGCTCTTTAGAGGCTGATGTACTTCTTGTTATGTAGAAAATCTTCTGATGAGTGAATATTATTAGAAAGGAGGATTTTTAAGTTTCAGTTTGTGCCCATAACTTACAGAAAGTGACCTTGCTTAGAAAATAAATAACACTGAGAGGGGGTGCTAGAGAGAATCACTGAACCTAAAAAGACATGAATCACTGGCTGTTCCTTTCTTTGTGACAAATCCCCTAGTGTTATTTTTTCTTATTCTTTAAACAACTAAAACAGGTCCAGAGCCAGCTGATCCAAGCAGAGAAATCCAAAGGTCAAAGCTGGCAGTATGGGGCTAGCTCTTCCCTGAGACACACATACACTTAGGATTAGTGGAAGCATATCCAAAGGTAGATTGAGTAAATGACCAGCAGCTTCTAATCATCTCTCAACTCTGCCAACTGGTATAATCAGACCACACAGCAAACCCTCCTCTGTATTTGATGGGTCCCTTGTGTTTTGCTGAAACTCTTTCTTTGTGCACTGAAACTTCCTTAAAATAATTTGTTTTGGGGTTATGTGACTGTGTAAACTGGCATAGCTAAAATGAATCCATCGTAGCTATGGATCTAGCCACATTATTGTAGACTCCTTGGGTGACATTTTCAAAAGCACTTTAGTGACTTACATGGCTAAGTTCCATTGATTTTCACTGAGATTTAGGGGGAGACTTTCAAGTGCACAAGTAGCAATGAGATGCCTTATTCTCACAGAAAGTCAATGGAAGTTAAGCTCCTGTTATTTGATTTAGCTGGGCTTGGTCCTGCTTTGAGCAGGGGGTTGGACTAGATGACCTCCTGAAGTCTCTTCCAATCCTAATCCTCTATGATTTGATGATTTGTACCTTTTAATGTCTCCCCTTTAGCTTCCTACACCACTTTTGAAAACAGACCTTAGCCCCCTCAGACATCAAGGTGCTTTAGGAAATGTTACTTTTTGCCCCCTGTATCCACAGAACAACATCACCTATGTTCTTTTACTGTTGTACTCCACTGGTGACTCCGTAAAATAAACGATATAAAATGAATGAATCAACTCCTCTGTTCATTGTAGAGCTGTGAGAATTATTGGGATCAGACTCCAAACCTGCTGAACCATCGCAAGGAAGAAAGGATTGGCGTGTTTGTGATTTCCATGAACGAACGTTGACGGAAGTGGCACCCTCAGCCAGCCTCACCCCCACCCCGCACCATACCAAACCCACCCAAAATCTCAGGAGATTCCCTTCTTGTGAGAGGCTGCCTTCCACAAAACTATTGTCATGTGCTCCTGGTAACCAGTTCTGTGGATGACTGTGTATAGCCTGTGACCCAGTACTTAGGCACAGCTGTGTCAGTCGCCATTTTGCAATTCTTCTGCCCTATAGATATTCTTATACTGCCCCCAGCGTTGCATCTGAGGCCCTTCCAGAGGTGCATTAAGCAATGTGACTAACATCTGTCACATGTGATGCATTCTCTCCTACCCGCTGTTTAGGGGGACAATTGTACGTGCAGTGCATAGAGCCAGTGGGGAGCTTTTAAACTAAATTATTTTCAACTGGAAGATTCCAATCAATCAAAACTGAAGCTTTTCACAGAAACTGTGTTTCAGCAAAACATTCTGGAGAGAGATAGTGATTCCTTCCCTTGCCAAAGTCCACACCAGACTAATTAGAGCACTCACCTGGGATGTGGGAGACCCATGTTCAAGAGTCTGCTCTGCCCGATGTAGACTTGAAGCTAGGATTTCTATATCCCAGGTGAATGTCATAACAACCAGGCTACAAAATCAGTCTCTTTTTGAAGTTGTTGAACTTTGCATAAATAATAAATATTCACTGGGGCACAGAGACACTGATTCTCTAGCCAGTCATTAGGGCACCCACCTCAGATGTTGGTATCCCAATCCAAATCCCTAATTTGGCAGCTTTGGCTATTCTGGGGTAGGCTTTTTGGGGTATTTTTTTTGGTGGGGGTGGGAGAGTAAGGGGGCAGAGGACAGCTTTCTCAAAAGGCTAGATTTTGTTCCATCGTGGTAAACAAGACATTGGTAAAGAGTTGGGGAACACTTAAACTCAATATCCTGTTAATGTTAATTTCAAAAGATATCTATTGTTTGCCCCAGTTTAGCAAGGTAGTTGAGTATCGATTATGTACCTGGAGACAGAGACCATCTTTTTGTTCTGTGGTTATACAACACTGAACACAAGGGGATTCTGGTCTATGACTGGGAAATAGTTATAATACAAAGCATGCACCAAATTTTAAGCACACCGCATGGTGCCATTGGTTTAGGTTGGGTACCTAGTTGAATCAACACCTATGTATTCTGATTTATTCTAGAAAAAAAGATTACATACAGTCAATGCCTAGAAACTGATTATCCCTCAAAAGGAACATTGATTTTATGGCCTACTGCATCTCCTTCCTAGGCAAGACACTCCTCTGAATTCACTTGAGAAACAACATGAGGCCAATGGGCAGTCTGAGAACACAAAGCCACCGAAAGTTCAAACCCTTGCACACTTAGTGTGAAAAATGTTAGTGCTCATAACGCAGGAATGTACTGTAGTTGCAATAAGTACCTGCAGCATTTCAGATGGGCTTTGGTGTTTAACTAACTTCACAAGCTGCTTATTGTTTTTCCTATACCAATTAGTCATCATGGAGTCAGGACAGCATGGAAGTTGCCCCTCACTTCAGCAACTTCCTCAATAATTCAAAGACTTTTGTCTGGTAATACCCTTTTCCCAAGGTCTAACTTGTTGATATAAAGCAAGAAAACAAAACTGAACTATGGGGCATCTCTTCTCCCCCAGTCTGCCTTCTGCAACTCTTTCCTGCACTTTCAGCCCTACCTGGGTAAAATCCTGTTTTACTGCTGCAGAGCCTGCTGTCTTTCCACTCTCCTTGGTGTGCAGTTTAATCCACAAAACAGTTCAAAAGAAAGTACCCTGAAGTTCACATGGTCACCGTCTTATCAGGACTCTTTCCAGGCCTTTCTTGCCTGTCCCTGTCCCTGTCCCCTCTTCTGGATCCTACTGATGCCCAGCAGCCTATCTCTCCCATTGAAGCTTTCTGAGGCCTTTTAAAGGGAAACCAAGTGATTCCTTTTCAGGTTTGCTCTCTTGATAATAAGGGTTGGTTGGATCCAGGCTCCAGCCCTTAAGGCACAAGGCCCCCAGTTGCAGCGTACTTAATTGCCATTAAAATAATCTTCTAAATATTTGTAATGCGTGTTCTAGTTCAGTGTTCTAAAAACTACTGCTTTTCAAAGAGTGTGAACAATGACACATTTTTTTATCTGTAATAAAGAATGCAAAACAGCCCTATAAAAAGGTACACTAGATAGTTGCATGGAAAATATCATTTTTAAAACCTTAATATTTTCAGTATTCATAAAAAAACCTATGGGCCCCATCCTCAGCTAGTGTAAATTGGTATCACTTCTTTGACTTGAATGGAACCATGCTGCTTTATATCAGCAGAGGATCTGGCCCAATATGTTTGTAAAATTGTTCCTGGGTTACAATGACTTCATATACCAAACTTCAATCCAGAGCAAATTTTTATCACAGATTTTGTAAAGCCATGCAAATGGGGTGTTTTTAATGAAAATGCAGAGATCCTAATAACTACATCTACATTATTTTGTTCTATTTCACATTGTATAAGCTACTAAACTGAGAGGAGAAGGTGGTGCATTTTAATTCTCCTTTCCCACTACATTAAAAGATATAATTGTTTTTAGTTTCTTCCTCTGTTGTTCTGGTTTACATTTTATTATCAAGTAAAAGCTGTAAACAAAATAAAACAAGGAAAATACAAAAAGGCAAAAGGGAGGCTGTGGGGGTAATTCAAAGAAATAAGAACACTTTACCATGTAATACAATGTTTTTCATGAGTGTGGAGAGGTAGAAAATGTTCTGCATTCTAAGTAACCCAAAGCAATAGTGCCGGTGGACAAGGAAAAGAATCAGTATTTACAACTGGAGGAATAGAACATTACATGACTGAAGTGTACTTGAGTAACTAGTGATCATAGTCAGATTCTTGAGGAAGCAATGCTCAGTAGCCTACATGCTATGTCTGCAAACCAATAAAGGTCAAGTTGTAGCTTCTGTCCGGCCTTTGTGCTAATTTTTATTAGTTTTTTCTCAGACAACTTTAATGAGAACTGCAGTTCCTGCCTCTCTGCTCCAAGTCTGATGTCATTCTACCTAGCAACACTTAGTATGTCAGCTAGTCCCAAAAGCCAAGAATTGTGTTCCCTGTGCCTTGTCCTACAAAGGTTCTTTAGTGTTATCATCACCCCTAAGAAATGAATCCTTATCCATCCAAAACTCATTTGTTTTGCAGCAGTTTTCTGAGTGGTAACGGTTTCTGGCTGGGAAGGATGGTGATATTTAATTTTAAATAAATGCTTGGAAGAGATCATAATCTGAGTTGGGAGAATTTTCCAACTTCAGTCATTTATAACATACTTCACATTTTATACAAATACACAAAATTTCCAAAGTAAATTCTGTGGGTATTGATATACTGTTTAAGACTAAAGTCATTCAAAAAATGACTCGACATGAGGCATATGTCAACTGAAATGAAGAGAATGATTATAAATGCTTTCTCATTTTCTGAGTCATTGCATTTTGGGGATATCCCCCTCCCTCCCACACACACCAGTCCTAACTCTTACCAGAAAGCAGTTACATAAAGGGTATTGGCACTATGTTTATCTTTAAAGTGTAGTTCTCCAAAATATGACCAAAAAATAGCACTTGATCCCTGGGCCTTTTCAAAATTGTATCTACTTATTTTAATAAGCAAATTGGGGGGAGTTACTATTTTACTCCCCTTACAGCCTTAAAACAAGTATAACCAACAGAGGAAATTGGGTTCTATTTTAGGTCATGCATCAACAGAAACTGTTAATTGAAGAATTTTTATTCCTAAAATAGTGACACAAATAACCCAGCTTGACTCTCAGATCCCACCGAGAGACCTTTGATTAATAAAAGTTGCAGTTTACCTGTTCTTTACTTTTCTGCCATTTATCTTCCTAGTCTCAACATGCTGAGTATTCATCATTTTATGCCCCATCTCTCCAGTTTCTGTGGTGCATCGCAGAGATTTAACAAGTTTGTGTGTGTATGCACACAAGTGTATTTTATGCCACAGTTTTTTTATTTTGGGAAATATGGGCTATTTTTGACAGCTGCGAATGAGGAGGAGAAAGCATTACAACACCCTGGGCAATCAACACTCCCAGCTAAACAAATTCGTGGCAGCAGTAGGAGAACGTAATCCAGTTCCCGCTGTAGTGACTGAAGGAAAAACCTGCAACCCCCTTTAAAATGAACTGAACAGCATCCAGAATTTGGAGGATGGTCTCAAGGAAGGAGACTGTCTGTGAATACAGGGTACTTCCTATAGGTAGGGGGTATGCTCAGACACCGTTTTAAGGAAATAGGAAAAACTTGTATGGAAGGGAATTTTATCAAATATGGAAGTGCAAAACCTGAAGATGAGCCTTTGTTTGTTTTCTGTGTAGCTTGTGTACATTTGTTTTCCACAAACGTTGCACCTTTGAAACTATGGTTTTTCTATTAAATACACCTTGTTTATTTTTGCCCCAGCAGGTCACAGGTCACTGTGGCGTGTGTATGCCAGAGTGAGTTGGTAACTTGCGGGGGTGACAAACCAGAAAAGGGCAGTCTAAGTAACTGGTAATTAAGAATGCAAGGAAAAAATATTTGGGGAGGCCTGGGACTGAAAGGTCTGTTGGTGTTATCCTGAAGAGTATAAGTAAACTACTGAGAACCTGGAGTGAGACTTTGTCCTTGTGGGCAGGTTACTGGTGTCAAGGAATTGAGTCATAGCTTCATAACATAAAGGACCATGAAGTTACAGGCTGGGCGGTGATGGAACCCCTTACTGCTCTAGATGGACCCCAAAACTTCGTATGTGTCATGAGAGTTCTGACTTTTCTAAATAATGTCACAGTCTTCATTTTTAAAATGTCTGTCTCAAATCAAAGCCTGTCAGCCTAATAAGGGGTTGACGCAAGCCCGACTCCAAAGGCAAATATCCCTGTTGTCAGACAGAAAGTCAGTCAACTTCCAGTTATTCCAAGGGCTAGAGTTAGAGTAATAGTTTTTTGGATTCCATTCATGAAGTAAATGATAGCAGATGCTTCTAGAGCTGCTCCAGCAGAGTGAAACTTGCATGATCTTGCTCACGTTCACTACCACTACTCAAAGGGCTAGAGGCATGAGTAAGGGCTGGCAACCTCAGCTGCCATCCCTCACTAACTGGAGGGAGTTACAGTCCTGCCTCTCTTCAGTGATCTTTTAAAAAACTGTAATAAATTACAGTGGTGGGCAACCCCTGCCAAAAATTAAAGGCAATTGTGTGTGTATATATAAGCAACATAACCTCATACTATCCAGTAATGAAACTAAGTGATGTGATACTGACCCCAGAGAAATGGTGGCTTGAAGTTTTCTTGGTTTCATGTGAAATAACTGCAGTAGAATAGTGCATGGAAGGTGCAGTAATAGCCTCCTTACTATGTTACTAGATTCTATAAAGTAAATGTCCTTGCTCAATAGTATCTGCTCAGGACTAATGCAGCATGAAGATTGAATTAGCTCATTCATTTACAGATAATGCTTTAGGTCATTTATGAGGGGGAAAGCCGCATTGTAGCACTCTTGCTGTTCTTAGTCTGGAGATGAATAAAGGACATGAATTGAGTTTCCAAACACTGATTCATTATTAAGTAAAAGAGTTGGTGTCAATCACACATGAATCTAAAGATATTTTATTTTGGGTTTACTTGATCCCATATAGGTTGCTTCCATAACAACTTCATTAAGGGCTTGATCCTCTGATGTGCTGACAGACCTATATTCATGCTGAAGATTCTCTTGTTCCTAGGGTGTCCATCAGTTTCTGCCACTTACTTTGGTCTTGTGCTCATCTGTTTTGGATTTGAGTGTCACATTGATGGATTTGGCTTTTCTCTATTGTTCTGTGCAATGTTTCTCTAAGATGCCCTCTTTTTCTCTTCCCAGATGGTGTCCATACTTTATCACATGGAAGTCATGTTGGTGGCATCTTTAAAGCATGTCCTATATATGTCCATCACCATTGTGGCAGGGGCTGCCTATCCTGCCCTTCCGTGGGTCCTGTGCTCTTTTCAGCTACGCTGGTGGTATGCTGGGTGGGAGCAGGGGGGGGTCCGGTCTCACCTTCTACTCCATGCTCTGACCCAGGAACCCAGTGAGAAGTAGCCTCAAACTGCTTAGTCCATGAGCTACTACCTTCCCTGGGTTGCCTGTCCTTGGCCCCACTGCTCGTGGTCCACTTCCTGAAACCAGGATGAGGGCCCTCTCTCAGGCGTCTGTGCCTATGATCCCTGGCTGTGCCCAGACAGGCTTCCCCTTGACTCTGGTACCTTTTGGGTTGTGGTAGCAACAGCAATCGCTCCAAGCGATCCTTTTCTCTGCCATGGCACACCTTAAGTTTCAGATGCTCTACTCCCCACGCCCAGCTGGCAGCTGCCGGAGGGGAGCAGAGGTGCAGAGGGAGATTGAACTCTGATTGGTGGCTCTGTCCTTGCAGAGGGTGGGGCAGTGAAGCAGATAGTCAATCAGAAGGCAGTTCCCCTCCCTAGTTCTCACATGTCGTTTTTCAAAAAATTCCACGGCACACCTGTTTTGGGCCTGAAGGCACACTAGAGTGTGCCATGGTACACCAGTTGGGAAACACTGAATTATGCTACTTTTCCAACTCTATTCAAATGTATGAAAGTTATTTGTTGCTTTTAATATTTGTGGCTTCACATCTGCCAAAAGCTGGGTCTTTACTTCCAGTTAGTGATGTGTTGAACTTGAGCAGGAATGTCATCAGCATAAATGTGCTAATCCAATTGTGCTTCATCATTTGTCCATAAAATTATTTGGTTGCCTTCTGCAATTATTTTCCTCATGACAGTCAATGACTAGTGCAAACAATAGTGGGGACATAATGTACACTTCTATTATTCCACTGTGAGTCACTGCAAACTATTGGCTGATGCTGTCATTATCAACTAGTTAATTAATTTTAATTGATTTTTGCTGGTATTCCAGAGTGTGCCATAATTTTCCAGAGACTGCCTTTCCGTACACTGTCAAAAGCTTTCTGAAAAAGCTATAAAATTCACCTCAAGAGGTGCTTGCCACTCCACACTGTTCTAGGATATGTAGATCAACAATATGGTCTACACATGATCTCAATGGTCTAAAACATACTTGTTTCAGTCTAAGCTGGACATTTTTTTATGCATTCCAGGATGATGTTGCACAGGATTTTTCCCCAGGCACTGAGTGTAATGTAATTCTACTCCAGTTATTGCAGTTGGTAAGGTCACCCTTCTCTCACAATTTTACTATAAGGCTTCTCTTCCACTTGGAAGGCTTCTCTTCCACAAGTCTCTTCTTCATTCCATATTCTATCTAAAAACACAAGGAAAGTCCAAAGGGCTATTTTATCTCTCCAGTAATATTATCCTCTCCACCTGCCTTCCTATTTCTGAGTTTACTAATGGCTTGCCTAAACTTCTCTTCTAACTCAATATTAAGCTCTGGTGGTAGGTCATTATCACTTATTTCCAGTAGCTTGTTTAGGTTTGGTCTATTTAAAACAGCCTGAAAATGATCTGCCCATTTTTCATTTGTTCTGTGAGTGATCTACAAATGTTCCCATTCTAAATCAGGCCAAAAAGTTTCTCTTAGAAATCTTCATGAACCAAAAAGCCAAAAGCCAAAAAGAATTAGCACAGGTCATTCGAAGAGTTTTGTTCTGATAATTTTGAAATGCTTTTAGATTTCAAACATTAATTTTTAACATAATTTAAAATTTCTAAATGAAAATGGAAAAACCATATTTATTTTGACTATTTCAAAACTGCTAAAATTTTTCATGTTGAAAAATAAATAAAAAACCCAACGCTTTCCTAACAGTTTTGATTTCAGTTAATCTGTATTGTCTGATGAAAGCCAACCACCTGTACTTAAACAAAAATAACTGACTTGAGCTAGTCTATATATGATGAGTTAAGACGAGTATATTGAAACTTATTCTGCCATCTGTGATTCTGTCATCATTTCTTTTCACTGATCTTGATTTTAGAATAGTACAGCCCTCCAGTCAATTGTATATTATTGGTAACTAAGTCAGATAAATAGACCCTTTGAAATACCTCAAAGTGAAACTTTCTAGTAATGGACAGATTCCTCATGATAAATCTGTTTCATCATATTGATGAGGATTATTGGCTAGAATATATTATTACTGGATATACAATTCCTTTGTCAATCTAGATACAATATAAGTGGGTAAATGTTTTATAGCAAACAATTTGATATCGTGACTATTTTTCCCCATTAGTAAATGGCTCACAAAAAGATAATTTTCTAAAATGTATTCTTTACTACACTACACAGTAAATAATTTGAATAATCATGGAGCTTGATTCAAAGCCCAGTAAAGTTAATAGAAAGTGTTTCATAGACTTCAATGGAATCTTATGTTAGGGTCAAAATGCTTGGTCTGTAGGTAACTTACAAGGAGTTCAACGCAAGTATTCAGGTTCAAAATATTAGTTCAAGATTTGTGGGTTAGTTTAGATCAGACACATAGGTCACATGGTATATTTCTTTCCCCTGATTGGATAAACATCATTCTTAGACTCAGACGGACTCGACATATTCATTTATATTTAAATTTCTTCTGATTCTCCTGTTCTTCCTCTCCCAGTCTTTGCTTTATCCATCTGGATTTCTTTGGTATTTCTTAAACATCTATGGCAATTACATGACTACGCTTTTCCCCACCCCCATCACTGTAGTATCTAAGCACCTCACAATCTTTAAAGGTATCATCACATATCCCAGGAAAGTAAAGAAGTGTTAATGAAGGCCCAGACAATTTAGAGGGCACATTGTGAAAGGTATTTAGGCATCTGCACATACAGAGAGGCACCTAATGGGATTTTCAGAAGTACCTATGTGCATTTGAAGGGCAGATTTTGAAAGGTATTGAGGTGACTTAGTGACTTGCCTAAGGTAACACAGAAGTTGGTGCTGGAGCAGGGAGCTGAACCCCATCTTTCAAGGCCCAGCCTACTGTTGTAACCACTGGAACATCCTCTCTATAGCTAACAAACCTCCAAGAAAACCCCTTTAATTTGGTTGTGATGGGACTTTCCCCACCAAAACTCTCACCCTTCATGGACAGTAGCCCCTCTTGGGTCATACCTTCTCTTGGGTCATACCATATCCAAAAAGATAGGCCTGGCAGCATAATTAATGATCCTCACCTTCAGTAGTAAAAGTCAGAGCTCTTATCTTGGCAGTATAGACTGTGTGTTTCTAAACCAAGAAGCACTGTGAAGAAATCTAAGCTCCATTTTTCTTCGTATGGTTTCCTACCTAGACTGAGCTTTCCATTTCTCTGATTTAATAATTCTGCTTTTTTGTTGTTGTTGTGCCTAAAGCAGTCATCCAGTTTCAAAGATAATTTAAGTTTGCTTTAATTCCACTGCAGTAGAAAACACCTTATTAAAATAATGATCTAACGGTTTTAAAACAGGGCACTTCTAAGCTTAATGGAAGCTTATTAAGTAGTCATTCATTAGACAATGCTCCCAGCCATAAATATAACATTGAATCACTAACGCACGCTGTCAGCCACTAAAGGGTACTTGAACTTAAAGTCAGTGGCCATTATCTACATGCACCATATCATCCTGAGTGGCTATGCATTAAAATATTACTGTCTGACATTGTTGCTCTGACTGAAAGCTAAGCAGTATGGTAGTTGCAAGGCATTCAGAAGGTGGCAGAGCTCTTCTACTCAGCCAGGCTTGGGAGCATGTGCCAGAACCCCACACAAAGCTGCTGCGGTTCTGCAGCCACTTGGTGCTGTCACGCTGGCTGGATAAAGGGGGCCCTTGAGCTGTATTCAGGAGCTCTGATTACTCCCTTCTACACCAATCTCACTTTGGGGGTGTGATGCTGGCTGGATGGGGGGGCATTTATTGTATTATTTAACATCAATATGTCAAAATCATAATAATTCATATGAGCTATGCCATGTCAGGTACTGTTAGAAAGGCTATAATGTGCTAAGTAAGATGATAATGTTTATGTCCATGTATTATACGTGTAAGGGAAGTTATGGATATGGTTGATACATCAGTATTTCAAATTGTGCTGTCTGGGTAACACCTCAGACAGGATGGCTGCAGAACAATAGCCTGCTTAATGGCCATTAAGACATTTACAGGTGCAAGGGGTCCAGGGGGAATAGCCATGGATGTACCTGATGAATCACTAGGACTTGCTTATGTGACTCTGGACTCCATTTTGGTTCCTGTGAAATTCCACAAGCAGCATGGCACTGGCCAGAGGACATAAAAGGCAGAGGCCCCAGGATCCATTTTGTCTTCAGCCCTGTTCAGCTTTCAGCCACCTATTTATCTTTGGATCAACTCATGTACAACTAAAGCTGTCAAACAAAGGACTGAGACCCATCCAGATACTGGATATATACTAGAGGAACTATACAGGCCTGCAAACTCCACAATTCTTCTAGAAACCTGATATATATGGACTTTCAAATCATTTGTATGTATCTGATTGATTTAATCCTTTAACATTTCTCTTATTGTTTGTTTTTCTTTTTATAATAAATCTTTAGTTTTAGTTACTAAAGGATTGGCTGGCAGCGTGGTATTTTGGGTAAGATCTAAACTTATATTGACCTGGTACTGTGACTGGCCCTTTGGGGTCAGGAGAACTTTTTGGTAAAGAGCATAGAATTTAAATTACTGGTCTCTTTACTGGACCTAGTAAAGGCTGATTGGGAGCCGGAGGCTGAAATGCAGTAAAGGGGACTGTATTTGTATACTGGCTTCTTGATAACCAGTGTGGGGAGTCAGAAGCACTGTTTGTGGCTGGTTGGGAAGTTTGACTTCAGTGTCACTCACCAGTGCTGGGAGAATTTGCTCTCCTTTTACAGCCTGCCCTGACCCTGGCATTATCAAGTGGCTGCCCTAGGCACGGACAAGTTACAGGTGCCTCACATGGCTCATTAAATAAACCCAGGCTACTGGTGAGGTGGGAGAGACTCTCTAGAAAGTGGTGGCTCTAGAGGGAACTCTGGGATCAAACAAGCTCAGGGAGGAAGTTTTATGCACCAGAGAAGCCACCCCCAGGAAAGGTATGAGGTACTAACTTAGGGTTCATGTGTTCTGTTGCAGGTATTAAGAGCTCTGCAGACCAAGCCATTTGCAGTGCAAAACAACAAGATATTTCACTGGTCCTACAACACCCAGGAACAATGCCATATATTCTTGAGTGTTACCTACTGGCACCTATTAGCTAGATATTTACAGAGACAGCCAAGAGAATAAGGGTTAGAGTCAGGCTGTCTACACTACCACTTATGCTAGTATAACTTATCTTGCTCAGGGATGTGAATATTCCACCCACTGAGCAACATAAATTACACCAACATAAGTGATCATGTGCACAGAGCTATGTTGGCAGGAGAGCTTCTCCCACCGACATAGCTTATGCCGCTTGCAGGGGTGGATTTTTTAATGCTCTCTCCCATCGGCATAGAGTGTCTTCGCTACACGCGCTGCAGTGGCGCAGATGTATTGGTGCCCTCAGTGTCCAGAGAACAGGTGGCTGAATAAAAAACTGTATGAATACGAAGTTTAAAAAAATGAAACCATCAAACTGATGGCACAATTTCTATTGGGCTCTGCAGTCTTTTACAGAGTACTTTTATTACAGCAGATGAAACGGAGCCATGAAAGGCATGTTCTGATTTTATAGCGACAGTCCTGCTATTCCGTACTTTGTCTCATAATGGTGCCTATTACCCCACACCCTCACCCCCTGTCCTGATTTTTCACAGAAGCTATCTGGTCACCCTAATCAAGTTTTGATTCACTTAAGGTCCTATGAAGGGTGGTGAAGAAATTGCTCATTTAACTGCAAACGTGTGTCCTAATACCCTAAATTCAGGCAGACCAAGAGGGGGTGGAGGGGAGAAGATAGCTGTAGAATTTAGCAAACATTAATTTGAGCTTTAATTCTTCCTCCTCATTAGCCTTGCAACTACAGTTAAATTCAGAGGTGACAGTGGGTGTCTTCAGCTGATGTTACCAGTGGCAAATGAAGCCCTAACTTTTCAAGGATTAGCTCTTGCTAGCTAAGGAGAGCTGTCAATGCACATCACAGAGTTGCTTTCGCTTGAATCTATGCACTAGACTAGATGTCATTTAAGAAGGACTTAAGGGCTTGATTGTTCCTTTACATCTAAGCCCTGTGGAAAGGGCAGGAGATAACTGTACTGTCACAGGAGGGCTAAAGGAAACAAATCCTGACTGAGCCAATTCCTTTCCAGGTCACTTCCCCACCAGAGCAAGGAGACAATTTATACCCTGCTCTTTACCAGGAATTAGTTCTCTGCCCCACCTCCCTCCCCAATGAGCTCAGTTTTATTGTGTAGTGGCGCTAAGGCTCTGCAATTCACTTTCATGGAGTGGAGGTAGTGGAGCCTTGTAGAGCAACCTCTACCTATGTGCAGAGACAAACAAACTGGGTAGTACTCCTCGGTGTGCCCATGTAGGGCAAAGTTACAATCTTGCCCTTGGAGGGTTTGAAAAAGCTCAATGGTTTTGATCTTTCAGGTCAGATCCTAGAAGTGAAGCACATGGGTTAACTGCTGTCCCAGGCAAAGCCCTACTGGGGCCAGTGGGGTTATGTAGGCTCTGCAATCCACCCACATCAATTGCATGAGTAATTACTAGATTTCATTTTGGCTGGTTTTCTTCATTACTTCTGTTCATGCATCGGCCTTCTTTGAAAGAGATCTGACTTTCTGACACTCATCAATTCGCCTGATGCTTTTTTATGCTTCTCAGAGGTTGAGACAGACACATACCACAAAACACACACCTCAGTCCTTCAAGCTGATTATTGCAAAAGCGGCTCTCAAACCTATCTCTGTCACGTGTCTAAGGACAAAAAGTTAGTCTCTGTCTACATGCCTACTAAGCATTAGGTTTGTAATGTGCATGGAGTCTGCTATTAATATCAAATTATGCTGTGTATGGAGGTTTTGCGATAAGGGAGTGAGTGGAGATAAATGAACTCGTGTCAATTAGGACTACATGCTCAATTCACACTGGTATCCCAAAAGCAAAGGGCTTGCTAAAAAAAATGCTCTCTATAAGAGGGATCCTTAAGTAAAATCAAATCCAGTATAATCCTCTTATTAAGAAACATTTGGCAGTTCAGTCACGTGCACTTCTGAAATGAGAGACTTGCTTATTTAAATCCCACATTACTATGATCTTCTGGTGGAATTCGATTGATGTCCAGTTTATAAACAAGTATCTACTTCAATGGGTGACTGAAATAGGTGTTTCCAGAATTATTTCTATAGATTCTATTAAGTCCTAGAGGTCAATAGTGGGACCAGTTCCTCCCATGTCTACACTTGCACCTGATTGGCCTGCAATAATCCCTCAGCCACACCTGGACTCTGTCTCCAAAGAGCATTTGCTATCAAACACATATTGCTGCAGTACGCAGCAAGTATACAAGACTGCCAGGTTCTGTCCAGGGAGAAAGCTACTGCAAATTCCTACATAAAAGGGCCACATTTTATTCACACTGTAAGGCCACACTAAATAAAATCAACTTAAGCATAGCAGCTGCTGTGTTTTTACATTGCTGTACTGGAACAATCTGTTCCATACAAAGAAACAGACTAAAGGAAAGAGATGTTTTGGGAGAAGTACTCAGCAGAAAGGAGAATTGAAGTTTTGGTGACAAACCCATAGATATTTTATATATGCAAAGACCTTTTAGGTGTAATAGGAAAACTTCTTGCCAGTACAGGATTGTGCCCTACAGTGTATTCAACAGTGCTTTGTCTAGACTCAGGACATGGGCTGCTATCAGTTCTACCTGCAAACTGTTCCTCCTTGTCTCAGAGCAACTTACACAGAGGCTTGCAGCCAGCTCGCCCCCCAACGCAAATGTCAGACTAGTAGGTTTTTCCTCACGTATCATAGCACTTTAGTGTCCGCAATGCTGGAGCCAGGGCTATAAACAGCCGCCTGAATTCCACCAGCAAAGGGACTCTCCTGTGCCATGCACAGAACCAATGCTGTAGTCCTGCCCATCAGCTGCCAGTACATGGAGCATGTTTGGGAAGAATGGAGAAGAAGGGGCTGTTAGCAGCACTGGCCTTGCCCTAACTGTTTCCCAGCAGCCAGGACATCCATAGGGACTGGAGAGGGTTGGCTTACTCAGTTTGGCATGAACAGGCCTGCTGCCTCAGTTTTCCCTTTAGGATTCCCCAATAGTCACATATAGGGCCTCATGCACAAGTCACCCTTCATTGGGTGCTGGGGTATTAAAAAAGCAACACAGTTCAATATCAACATAAATCAAAGATCATCATTTCCCCCCAGTCTACAGCTTCTTCATTCCCCTTGCTGGACTCAATAGTTTCTCCCTGAATACCCGGGTCCTACTATTTGGTGTTTCATTTAGCCTTTTCCTTATAAGGTTCCTGTCCCTATTGCAGGTAGCTTGATCCAAGACTTTTCATTGGACTGGTGGTGATGACCCTCATCTGAAGCTTTCCCAGGTCATCTCTGACCCTGGATCTCCTACAGGAGCCTTCCTAGTTGTTGCAGTTCTCTGCGGAGATGGAGTTGCCTGCCTGCCTATTACCTAAGGATCAGGTACTGTATAGGGCTATCACCTGACCCTTAGCTAATCCCTGCCTGACCCTAGCAGCCAGGGCTCAAATTAGGGCTATCTCAGAATTCCCATATCAGCCCCCAACAGCCTTGGAATCAAGGAAATGCAAACCACCCCCTGCATCAGTGCAGGGATGGATTCCCTCATAACAACATCAAAGCCCTCTTTTGGGAAGTCCCCCAAGTAGAGCTCCCAGTCAACAAGGCAGCTGGTGTTGACATCACGCTCATCAGTGATCATTGCTGGAACCTGGACTTACACACCCAGAGAAAGGTAGCAGAGCTGGCAGGGATGGTTACGCTGTCTTGGGGGACAGAGAGCAGCAATTTGCATGTTTCAAAAATGCCAATGCACATGGCTCATATTTCATTTTGCACTGATGAGTCACTATACCTTTTGTAGGCTCTGAGCTGAGAGTGTCCTACACTTGCGCCTACCCACACTGGGTGGCTATTGTTTCTGTCACTTAGCACTTTTCTCCGTGTCAAAACTCAGGCCTTGCTTGTTTTCATTTGCATTCAGTTATCTTGGCCTTGCAGACTGTATTATTAAACCGCTGCTTTTTTGTGTGTGAAGTGCCTTGAGTGGTCTTGGCATGATAAGGCTCGTCTACGGTAAGCACTGAAGTCAGTTGTGTAACACCCCAGGAAATCATTTCAAAATGAATCATTTTAAAAGGAACGGTTTATGTCTGGGCAGCAATAATACCGTTGCCTTCTCTCCTGACATATTTCAGCAGCATGAAACATACACAGTCATATCCCAAGCCCAACTGGACAAATTAAGACTCTAAACCAACTAGTGAGTAGTGATGCCTCTGTGCTGTCTGCCTCCACTGACAACCCTGAATTGCCTCAGGGGGATATCTTCCCACCAGAACACTGTCTGCTTTTGACAGTTCAAAACCCTTCCAGAGGTAGAATTTTCATTTTTCCAAAAGACAAATTGATCCCTGTGAATAAGACTTTATCTATTTATGTCGCATATTACATCAGCTTATATGTAACAGTATGAAATGCCAGTTAGTAGCAAAGTGAGTTTGACAAAATTGTTGTATTTGACATGGAAAGAACCACTAGGCACTGCATGTCAATTACCAGTTTGCTTTAGAATTGTTACTTTCAAGAATATATATTTTAAAAGAAATTGATTTTTTTCTTTCTCCTGGAGAAATATAAGGACATGATCTTCATAGAAATTCATAAACTGGATTTTTATTCTGTAGCAAATCTATCCAAGTTGTGGTTAGCTGGGAAAGGATTTTGCATGTCTCCTTTGCTTGCAATGAGTTATCTGCCTTAAAAAATAATTTAAACTATGTAATTTATATTAATAGGTGTGAAGGTGTTATCTCCTCCGCAGCAAGAAAGGGAAAAGTAGGCAGGTACTTTCCACAGGTAAAAGAGAGATTGCAAAATCACTACTTTAGAGTGACAGCTGCTTGGCTCAGCTAAATTTAAAGGGCTAGCCCCAGAAATGCATTCTGGGGAAAAATTCCATAAAGTAGAGAGAATTAGTAAGAACTAAATTACTTCTAGGAAAATGATGTTTTGTGGGGTGTATCAGTCATCAATATATCACATACTATGCTCATTAGCCTATGCCAATGCAACATGATCCAGATGATACATTTAGCAGTAAAAGATGTGAGTGAGAGTTCTGGAAGTTTTCACTTAGGTCTATATTTGCTAGGGATGGACAAACTAATTCAGAAGGATTGACCCTAATCTTCTTCCACAACTCTTAATCAAACCATATCGCTATGAATGTTTGAAAAGGTTAATTTAACTTTGTTACCTTCCTGTCACTTTCACTCATCAGGTAAATCAGGAAGCTCTCCAACAAGGGCTATTTTCGGGAGGCTTCTGGTGGTCATAATCAGGAATGAATATAAATACCATGGGAAAGCTTATTCTTCTGAGATTTCACTATCTAAGAGTTAGAGTACATTCAGAGGAGCATCCAAACTTTTAGATTGTTATCCAAGAGCCACCTCTAAGCCTATTGAGGTCTGTTTCTCTCTCTCTCTCTCTATCCTGCCACTCATCAGTGTAGTATTGGTACAATCCACACAATAGCGAAGACCCTAGCAGACTTCATGAAGACTCTGCAACATCTCTTCTTAGGATAAAACTCTGCTTAGAGTAGGGTGTATTTTGTAGGGTGAGGAGGCTGGATGAGGTTCTTCAGATAGAAAGGGGTGTCAATTTTGTGGGTTTATAAAGAAGAGTCAGGGGAAATATATTCTAATGATTTTAACAAGAAAGATGTGGGAACATGATAAATCCACAATGTGTAGTTATCATTTCACAGTAGTTATATGAAAATAATATTTCTGGGTAGATAGATAGATAGATAGATACACACACATACCTACCTACATCTACCTACCTATCTATCTATATCACAGTAAATATACACTATTGCTTGACAAAACAGCCCTTATTCTGACACAGATGCAAGACAAGTGCATTTGAACATGCAGAGAGAATACTGGTGAAGAAATAAGAAGAACCAATAGGAACCAAGGGTGTTTTTTTAAGAAGAGGAATATGAAAGAGGCCAGTGATAATCTTGTAAGAAAAGGGGATGACTCTTCCAATTGTATTGAACAACATGAAAATAGGTGAAAAGGAAGGGATGTGAAGAAATAAAGGGAACATTAGGGAAAGAGAATTAGGAGAAGTGCAGAGATTAGGAGTCAATGGAAACTGAAATTAAGGGGGAAAAGATTATGTAGAACACTGAAGGAGAGAATGAGGAACTCACATTTCGTACAGCAGGAGATATGAAGCCAGAGAAGAAGACTTAAAAAGTGGGCAACAATTGGAACTCCAGGTTGGGAAGATGATTTCAGCAGTGATGTTCCAGACAGACTGAAGGAGAAAGTATACAATAATCAAAGCAAGAGATGACCATTGAATGATAAGATTTTTAGCAGTGGGCACAGAATGGATTTGGTCATATTAAAGAAGGAAGATGTTATTTCATGAGAGACTGAACTCAGGAGAAAGCATTTGAAGCTGACCCAGAGTTTACAAGCCTGGCAGACAGCCAGGATAGCAGATTTGTCAATGGGAATGGATGAGATAGGAATAGTTCAGAGATCTGATGGGAAATAGAGTTGGACCTGTTTACATACTGCTTAATTATTGGAAGAAATTCAATTAATCTGGGTTATATAAAATTGGCTGGAAAGAGTACATTTGCCCAAGGTCCTATTCTGTTTTTTCCTATCAGAGTTTCTCGTAGTCTTATTATGAAGACAACAAAATTTAGATTGTTCTCCTTTCTCCAAGGTTTTGTTTGTCTTTTTTTAACATGGCCTTTCACTATTCCTGAATCGTGCAGGATGTGACATACACTGTTCCCTGAGTCGTCAGGAAACAGCACTTCTGGGTTCCATTTAACGAGCATATGCTGGCATCTTCTTTTGCTGTTTTCTAGGTAGGACCAAACAATTCTGCACAGCATGCAAAGACTGATGACTACACCATGGCATTCTGGAAAGATAATTTGTGTCTCCACTGTACCTGGAAATATGGCAGTTTGCAAGTGAAGTTGCATCTCAGTGCATGTGATGTAGTCACACTTCCTTAGTTTAATTATTTTCTTTATGGATTTCCTGAAGAATAATGACATCAAGGGGCTGTCAGCCCTCTTTAGTAAATCACCTTTATTCAGAGCTATTAACTTATTCTTAAAATGGTTGCAGTTTCCTCCTGGCATCACAAAGGCTATACAGCAATGAACCACCATTCCCCTAATCAGTCCCCCTGAAAATCTTCCAGTTTAGGTTTCTTCTATCCAAGAACTAAGCTGTACAGCTGTGCCTCCTTAGTGGGGTGAAGAGCGAATCATAACTGTACCTGTCTCAGCAAAGGGATGGACCATATGACAGACGCATCCAAAACTGAAGTATGAGCCATTACTCCCTATGTTATTTTTTACTACCAGAGGATCACACTTATGATCAGGGTCATTGCAAAACAATGTATCAAGCGAGTCTGCAACAACAATTATATCCAATGTGTTGGTCATACTAATGGAAAGACTTCATTTACCCTACCTGAGGCTCATCATGTATGTCACATATTTAACTTTATAGGCCAGATTTTCAAAAGATATTGCCACTCAGAGCTGAGGCCAGATTTTAGAAAACATCAGCATATTTGGTGCTGAGGGCTTACAGGATTACATCCAAAATTTGTATTCAGATATGATTGGGAATTATACCTTGTATCTCAAAAGAAAAGCGACATCCTCCATGAACAGTCAGTATATAATAACTACCCAATTCTGCAGCATAGGGCGGACAAAGGCCCATTCTGATTGTTTTGTTAATGCCATTCCAGATTGTCTTAAATATGATTTTAGCAGCTGGTTCAGCATCAAGTGCCGATGGTGACCCTTGGGGAGAAAGGATGCATACTGGAATTATTGACGAGATGAAGGAAATCAATTTCAAGCTCCAAGAGCTGAAACCAGAGGTAGAGGTCAATAACCATTGCCTTTGGTTTTTGGCAGTAGATGAAAATCCTACAGAAGAATATAATACGGAAACACAGTCCTGTACTCTCTCAATACTCTTATAGTCCTATAATAAGGACGTTTTCCCCCTGCAATGTTTGTAATAAAGAAATGTTTTCATCCAATAAAATACATACAGGATATTTTAAAAGCACTGGCATATTAGACATTTGCTTATAACCTTTTGATCTAAAAGACTAGAGAAAATAGTTGGACAGCTGGCCCTTATGTTAATATTGTCCTCTTTGATTGTGGCAAGATTAGTGTTAGTATGGCTTATCTGCGTCATATACGCCAACCACAGAAACTAAAACTGCCGATAGGCAAATTTAACCTGCACATTTGATGAAAAACAAAACTCCAGGCACTGCACTCATAAACTGAAGTGTTTTGTTTGTTTTCTGCTAAATAATTCACCTTCTGGACTTTCTGCTCTCTCCAGCACATAACAATCAAATGTCTCCTTGTGAGCTCAAGAACTCAAAATTAAAGATGACTAATTCCTGGTGAGTTCCACCCTAGGGTCCTACATGGGCATAGCCTTATCAGGAATAAATCAGCCCCATTCCATTAAAATAAGTGGGGCTCTGATTATTTATATCCAATAAAGATCAGGCCCATCATGCCTAGATTTCATGTAATACATATGCAAGCCTACTCTCATCCTGGCTTGAAAAGAGAGAACTCAGGCCTCAATCCAGGAAATAATTTAACTTTAAATACATATTTAAATTCACTGTTATTCAGGGCTCCAATTCAGGAAAGCACTGTTATTCAGATAAAAACTTAAGCATATGTTTAAGTCTACTTGAAGTCAATAGGACTTAAATACATGCGTCACTTTAAGCATGTGACAGAATGCTTTGCTGAATCGGGACTTCCTTGTTATTAGTATCAGCATAAAGGATGAAAAGGAACCCAGATAAAGAATCTCAACAGGATAAGAGGGGAACAATTGATGATGTGGCACTTGTAATTGAATGTATAACTAAATATGCATGTTAAAACATATTAAATACCTGCTTCAGTCAAATCCCTCCTGATAAAAAAACAAAACAAAACACAAAAAACTATGGACAGGTTATATTATATTGTGTTATATTAGAGCCTTTTAGCATCTTGTATTGTACAAGAGCATTTTAGCAACCAGCCAGGTGTTCAAGCCACTGCCAATTATTGGGATGGACTATCAATTATTCTAGTTGCTGCTTTTAGTCATTTTCAGGCCTTTGCAGGAACGTACCAAACTGGGAAAGGGGGCGGGAGGGTTGGACAGTGAATGCGTGAAGTGAGCCTGGCTCTGTGTGTTCTCTCTCTCTCTGAATATGCTGGGGCAGATGTCTGTGAAAAACAGGAAGTCTGGATATATTTTAGAATTGTCAGTATGCGGAAATTTAGCTGTCAGAATAACAGCTTAAGGCTGCTTGCTTAACTATTTTTTTAGTGACTTCTTTTTAACTCCTGAGTCTTCCCAGTGATTGATTTGTTTGGTCAGCTATGTAACATTCTTTTGGTTGACTTGTCTCTATAACTTTTGGGGTATAAGAGGGAGGTAGCAAGTATAAATTAAGTGGATCACTTCATGGATACATTTGGAAGGATTTCCAGGCATGCATGGAAGGACAGGCCATCCAGAAATCTCTGACTTATTAACCCAAAGACTTCCTCAGACTTGGGGAATAACTATCAAGTTTTGTAGTACTATAATACCTACCGTATGTGTACGTGCTTAAGACTAAAAAATGGAGACTTCGACAAAGGAATTCCAATAGGAATTGCTGGAAGCCAATATAGTAAAGCTTTTAAGTTAAAAGAACTTGGTTTTGACTTGTGTATGCCAGCCATATAGCAGGCAGAAGTATTGTATTTCATTTGGTTTATTTCCTGATACCGACTCACAGAGACTAAAAGTTAGTGGGTCAAGGAATTCTAGCCAAGCTTTTCTGCATAGACTGTATCAGGAAGGGGTATAGCACACTAGACAATATCAAAGAAGGCAATATGATTCAATTATGTCTCAATCATGCAATGAAAGTAGAGAGAGTCTTATTTTCAATATAAAATAATGTAAATAGCTCAGCTTTCCCAGTATCAGTGAACAAACTAGAGAGCAAAAGTTAAAGAAAGTTATCCTTTACTATTGGTTTGGCAAGGTACTTGGCTACCATAAACCACAAATTTACAGTGTTGGCAAACCATCGAGATGATTAGACTCAAAGTGTTACAAGGCTGTCTAATAAACGGAACACTCAACACAATGTAGTACCTCAAAGTTACATAATGCAGGTTCTTAACAACACGATAATGTTGTGAATGGCCTTGAATGAGTGAGAAATCTTCAAGGGTCTTGAAATCATAGAATCATAGAATATTAGAGTTGGAAGGGCCTTCAGGAGGTCATCTAGTCCAACCCCCTGCTCGAAGTGGGACTAACCTCAGCTAAATCATCCCGGTGAGGGTTTTGTCAAGCCGCAGCTTAAAAACCTCTAAAGATGGAGATTCCACCACCTCCCCAGGTAACCCATTTCAGTGCTTCACCACCCTCCTAGTGAAAAACATTTTCCTAATATCCAGCCTAGACCTCCCCCACTGCAACTTGAGACCATTGCTCCTTGTTCTGTCATCTGCTACCATTGAGAACAGCCAAGCTCCATCCTCCCTAGAACACACTTTCAGGTAGTTAAAGGCTGTTATCAAATTCCACCTCATTCTTCTCTTTTGCAGACTAAACAAACCTAATTCCCTCAGTTTCTCCTCATAAGTCATGTGCTCCAGCCCCCTCATAATTTTTGTTGCCCTCCACTGGACTCTCTCCAATTTGTTCACATCCTTTTTATAGTGGGGGGCCCAAAATTGGACACAATATTCCAAAAGCAGCCTCACCAATGCCGAATAGAGGGGTATAATCACTTTCCTTGATCTGCTGGCAATGCTCCTACTAATGCAGCCCAATATACTATTAGCCATCTTGGCAACCAGGGCACACTGTTGACTCATATCCAGTTTCTTATCCACTGTAACCCCAAGGTCCTTTTCGGCAGAACTGCTGACTAGCCCATTGGTCTCCAGTCTGTAGCTGTGCATGGGATTCTTTCATTCTAAGAGGAGAACTCTGCACTTGTCCTTGTTGAATCTCATCAGATTTCTTTGGCCCAATCCTCCAATTTGACTAGGTCACACTGTATCCTATCCCTACTCTTCGGGCTATCTACCACTCCCCCTAGTTAGTGTCATCTGCAAACTTGTTGAGAGTGCAATCTACCCCATCCTCCAGATCATTAATGAAGATGTTGAAGAAAACTGGCCACAGGACCAACCCCTCGGGCACTCCGTTTGTGACCGACTGCTAGCTAGACATTGAGCCTGATGATCTAGCCAGTTCTTTATCCATTTTATAGTCCATTTATCCAACCCATACTTCTTTAACTTGCTGATAAGAATACTGTGGGAGACTGTATCAAAAGCTTTGCTAAAGCCAAGGTATATTATGTCCACTGCTTTTCCCACATCCACATAGCCAGTCACCTCTTCATAGAAGCCAATCAAGTTGGTCAGGCATGACTTTCCCTTGGTGAATCCATGTTGACTGTTCCTGATCACCCTCCTCTCTTCCAAGTGCCTTAAAATGGGTTTGTTTAGGACCTGCTCCATGATTTTTCCAGGGATTGAGGTGAGGCTGTCTGGTCTGTAGTTCCCTGGATCCTCTTTCTTTCCTTTCTTGAAGAAAGAAAGAATAATCTAGATGAGAAAAAGAAAAGACCTAGGAAGCTTTATAGACAGAAGAAAGTATTCAAATATTCAAAAAAATTAACTGCAAAACCTCCACAGTATATTCAGGAACAGTTTTATCAATATCTCCCCTCAACATTTTTTAGGCATGCATGTTTGTGCCTTCATTTAATGTAGTCCAGCATGAATCTAATACTAATCAAGGTTTAAATAGACATCTGTATTTATACTTATCACAAAGCTTTCCAAAACAATGCCTGTTTTACTGTTGCCAAGCTCTGGAAAGGTAGATCTTCAACCCCCATTAAACAGAACAATTTGTATCCATTTCTTCACACATTGTGCCAAAAATTTCAGAGATAATAGATGTTTATTGCCCTTGGATTTAATCATCCAACTTTAGATGGAGCTGACAGGTTAACCAGACCTTGAGAGCAAGTGAGCAGTTATAAAAAAGAGCCTACCTTACGAGAGAAAACTTAAGGAGCTTGGCTTGTTTAGCCTAGCAAATGAAGGCTGAGGGGAGATATGATTGCTCTCTTTAAACACATCAAGGGGCTAAAAACCAGGAGGGAGAGGAGTTATTTCAGTTCAGGCCCAATGTTGACACACGAAGCAATCAATATAAACTGGCCATCAATAAGTTTAGGCTTGAAATTAGATGAAGTTTCCTAACCATCAGAGGAGTGATGTTCTGGAACAACCTTCCAAGAGGAATAGTTGGGGCAAAAAATCCCAACTTGTTTTAAGACTCGGCCTGATAAGTTTATGGAGAGGATGATATGATGAGATTGCCTACAATAGCATATGGCCCATCTGCGACTGCCATTTGCTTATATCTCCAACGGCCAAAGATGGGACACTAGATGGGAAGAGGTCTGAGTTACTACAGAGAATTCTTTCCAAAGTGTCTGGCTGGCAGGTCTTGCCCACAAGTTCAGGATCTAACTTGATCACCATATATGGTGTTGGAAAGGAATTTTCCCTCTGGTCAGACTAGCAGAGACCTTGAGGGTATTTTGCCTTCCACTGCAACATGAGGCCTAGGTCAATTGCCGGTCTGAACTAGAGTAAATGGTGGACTCTCTGTAACTTGAAGTCTCTAAATGAAGAATTGAGGACTTCAGTAACTAAGCTAGAGGTTAAGGGCCTATTACAGGAGTGGGTGGGTGAGGTTCCATGGCCTGCAATGTGCAGGAGGTCAGACTAGATGCTCATGATTGCCCCTTCTGGCCTTAAAGTCTAAGAGTCTAAGAGTTAATGTCGTACGAGCTGGATGGTTCAGTGGATTGACACCATACTTCAGAGCATTTCTTTTCAAGATCATCAGTTCAAACCAAGCCTTTGCTGGTCATGCCCAAAAGGAAAGGCATTACAATCTGATGGCTATTACATGTTTTATGGTGGTCTCAGCACAGTTGCCTGTGGACAAATATCTGAACCAGAAACAAAGTCACCACAAACTGGCATTCATGTTAGAAGTCACCAACGGCAAATAATGTCTGAATGGCCCAGAGACCAATTCCTTGAGTTAGCAAAGTATTTACATGAAAACTTAATGTTAAGCATATGCTTACATCCTATTGATTTGAATAGAACATAAGCACACGCTTAACATTAAGTACATGGTTTGCTGAATCAAGGCCTAACTAGTGTTCCATGTGATAGAGTTGGCCTTTCTATATAAAAGTTTTCTTTTGGGACAGTGTGGCAAAAACTATGCTCCTAATCCCAATATTTATCCATTCTGTGGCCTAGGCTTCGTCTAGATTCAAAAGTTTTATTGCTATATTTACGTGAATTAGAGTTTTGATTTTTTACCAGCATAACTATGGTGGTAAATCTTCATGTAGACACACACTTAGCAATTTAACTGTGCTTATGTAGATATAGTTTATTCCTTGTCAAGGAACCTGCATATGCTATGTGGATATAAGCATTTTTATATAAATATAACTGCATTCATACCTGAGGTGGTTTTGTCAGTATAGTTATACTGGTATAACTATGCTGGCAAAATATTCCTTGTGTTGATAAAGACTGAGAAGAGGACTCTACATTCCAAGAATATCAGTCTGGCAGCTCTCACCTACACTGTATAAAGAATTAAACTTAACATAACTAAGTAAATGTTTAGAGCTGGGAAACTTTAACATAGAGCCTTTCAAAAGTGCTCTATGGGTATAGAAGGGATCTAACAAGATTTATGCTCCTTGAAAATTCTTATGGAGAAGTAAAATCCCAAAGTTAAGAGATTCAAAATGAACAGGTTTTTGTACATCTAAATAAGATATCTATCTGTCTATCTACATAAATGAAATCAAGCAAATGTTATCACTTTTTAAGAAGTTTGAGAGCAAGTTTTGGAAAGATTCCTTGATCTAAATTTAGTCAGATGCATAAAGTGTAGCTTTTACAATTTGACTCCCTGTACAGAGTAGACAAATTTTTCCAAAGTGATCATTTCCATTGAAGTGTTGAAAAAAGTTCCCTGAGGTGAGACAATATTTCTTTAACCTTGTCCAAGAAAAAGATATCAAAAGTAGGACAGTAATTCAGACAATGCATTTCCAGGTTTCTGAAGTAAAAAAGCTAGCATGGCACAGAAGCCAGAGGTGTCATGGCTGATAGCTTATAGGCGGCTAGCTTGATTATATGTTGATTTCAGGCTCTGAGCCATGTTAACACTCTCTATTATTAAAACAAGGAAAAAAGAGCTACTGTGGGACCAAAGAGAGGCAAAGATCACACTAACACAGGCACAAGAGGCCCAAATCCTTAAAGGCACCTTTAAGGCACCTTTAAGGCACCTAACACAGGCACCTAATGCCCATTGAAATGAAGCAACTCTCCCTATAGTATCTGAGTGCCAGCACAGCTGGGACATGCCTAGTTTGGAAAGCAGCTATCTATATATATTTGCCGTGTTGCCATTTGTGTCATTGTTTTCATTGAGAGAAACAAGGAGGGCAAGGGAATATCTTTTATTGGACCAACTTCTCTTTGTGAAAGAGACAAGCTTTTGAGCTACCCAGAGCTTTTCTTCAGGTCTGAAAAAGGAGTTTTCATGTTTTCATTAACATTTACATGCTTTAATCATGAGTAGGGCCCCGATTCAGCAAAGTATTTTAAGTATGGAAATTTAGTGAAATGGGACTCTAAACAGATGCTTTATGTGAAACACATGCTTAAATGCTTTGCTGAACTGGGGCATACGTCGCTAGAAAGAAATCTTGACACTTTCCATTTCCTGAGAATAGTTATAGCCGAAGCTAAATAAGGGCTGACAGAAACACTTTGAGGACAGAGAGTTTGTACTCAAACCTCAATCCACAGGTAGGACCTCATGCGGCAAAGTACTTTGAGCACTTCTAACAAGATGCTGAGTCACCCTCAGTTCTATTTAACTTCAGCGGCTGTGGAAGTTGGTCAGCCTCTCACAGAAGGGATCATCTTATAATGTTAATTGTGGTGTTTTAATCCACTGCAAATAGTGACATATAGATAGTATTATGGTTATTAATATTATTATTTGTGTTGAATCACTGCTTAGAAGACCAAGCCACAGATTAGGATCCCATTGTCTTAGGCACTGTATAAACATAGAACAAAAAGATGGTTCCTGCCCCCATGTAATCTCAGAGATATGATTATATTATATCTGTATAAGGCTGTATCAATGTTTAATAACAAAATGAGATTTGAGGTTAGATTACAAACCCCATATTTGGGGTAGGGTAGCTAAACGTTTGAGTGAATATGGACCAACTTTCTGGTGATGGAGAGTTTTTGAGTCACAGCTATGAAACAGTTAGAAACAGCCAGTGGTTTTATATAAATTTGAGGCAAAACTAAGCTGATATCAGTGGTTTCAGATGAATTTAACATTGAGATTTTAGGTTTGATCCCAACATTCTAGGTGCAGGAATTAGAAAGCAAAGTAAGGCTGGGTCTACAGTGATGGCGGCAAATTCGCCACCGTCAGATCGATTGCTCTGGATCGACTGAGCGGTCTGTGTAGACCCACTCAGTCAATCCAGCAATCGATGCAGGAAAACCACCCCGGTAAGTGGCGTAGCGCTGTGTCGAAGGGAACACTATTCCCTTCGGCGCAGCGCACCGTGGACGGTGCACGGAGCAGACTCAGTGAAGTTGACGGTGAAGTGACGTAAATCACTTGCGTATCTCCTGTTGACTGACGCCGAATCCGGTAGGTAAGTGTAGACCGGGCCCTAGATGCTCTATGTGTTTTTATGCATATAACTATTCTAATAACTAGGCCTAAATGTCACAGTGCTGTGGACAAGATAGGTGGTAGATAGACTAGATGGAATTCCTATGTAGCTCAACTCTTTCTTGGCAATAATATTGTCTGAGATTTGGGAATGAATTAATAATCATAAGGCCCAACCTGCTTGTGAATGTTTAAATTTCATATGCTTTGGAGAAGAAAATAATTATTTTTGCAATTGTAAGACTCCTACAGCTCATGATATCAATGTATTTCACGGAGTCTGATGAGATAAAACAACAGCTTCTATTCTGACTCTCAGGATAAGTGATAAATACCTTCATGGAAAAATTATGCCTCTGTAACAAGCAGTTATTAATACCAATATAGTGAATTTAGTTCAAAGGGCTTACTGAAAATTAATGGACATCACCCAACTGATTTTTCTGCTTATGCAGCATCTGGGAGTTGGGGGAATTACAAATTTAGCAGAAACAGGAAAATATATATATATATACACTCACATATATTGCAAGGTGCAGAAGTCATTCCCATTATCATTTATAAACAAAAAGTTATATTTTGCAGTTCAGTAATTTGTGGCAGTGACTCCGCTGACACAATTTTGCAGCTGCCTAAACCGGTAACGATTGCCTAGAGGAGTACTATTTGCAAAGTGTACATTAGAATTTCAGCACAGACTCAGAGCAGGACTATCGTCACATGGAATTTGCATTTAAAACATTTAAAGGTCCAAATTAAAGAGCTGATAGAAACGGACTCAAACTAAGGCATGTGTTGGTAGACTGCTCTAGCATTTCAACATAGCTAAAGGAATCAGAATCAAAACAAAAACAGTTGCATCATTTTGTTCCAAGTTCCTCAAATCACAGTAATGAGGAACAAGACTGAAGCACATACTATGAGCTTTATTGATTATTCTTGCACTGCAGGACCCTCCACCAGCGTGAAGAGCCCTGGGCCAACTCACCTCTTCCAGTTTTCCTTCTAAACTACCTTGGGCTCCCTATTGCAAGCCAAGCTTTCTTTAGAGAGGCTCTTTCCACCACCAGGTCAGCTCAGCTTTCTGACTTCAGCAAGGCATCTTTCATTGAGTGGGAGCCAGAGATCAGCTCTCCTTCCTACTCAGCCCCTACCTGATTAGACCCTTTTAACTCCTCTCTCCAGACTTGACAACTACTACAGCTATAGCAGGGCTTGGCTGATTGAGCCCACATACTCACGTTAACCCCTTCTGGCCTAGTGTGGGGCTGAGACATTCCAGCACAGGGTGACTTATTTGCATTACTCCCGTTCACTTCTGAGGTGGTGATGCAGTTAAGGACCCCTTACTTCTGTTCCGAAAACTTTGCACTTAATAAAAATGTAATGGAATTTTTGTTCAGTGAATTTCCTTCCATTTCTTTTGGTAAAGAATATTTGCAGTCTGTCCAGCACCACGAAATGCACTTTGGGGAATCAAAAACAAGCCAAGGTGCCGACCTTTTGCTTCCACTCTGCAAAGAAATTGAATGTTCTGTGCTAAAAGAGAGCCAATGACTAAATGTGACTGTTCTTGCCTGGTTTTTGGGAACAGCTTCACCCTAGGCAAAGAGCTTAACCCTTTACCTCTCACATAGCAAACGAAGATCACACTCAGCATTATTGATTATTAAATATAAACTAATTGCAAAAGATTGATGCTCTGGCTGGACTAATTAGTCATCGAAGACAAGAAATAGAAGAAAGTACAAAAACTGTGCTCAGAGCTATAAAATCTCCACCCAGGGGTAAGGTAGGAGAACAGAAAGATACGCAAGTTAAAAGACAGCTTGTAAAATCAAAATTTAACTGGACAAGAATTCCTAAAATCAAAGACATCAAAAATTGGGTTGAACATCCAAAATAAGTTGTGTTCCCCAAATGCCCTGTCACAGCAGGATTATCACTTGCTATGTATTCTGAAGAGTAAAGTCCACCTCAGTTTCCAAATCTGTCATGACAGAGGGTTTACACCTCTTTCCTCACCGCTTTACTTAACTTGTCCCATACCTTCCCTTTTTTTATATTTTGCAGTATTATACAAACTCATTGAAAACATTTTGGGATCGGAGATGAAATCACCCTGATACAAAATTAAGATGAAACTACACAATATAGTGTAACATGTTGCTCCAACGTACATGGTAGCACAACTTATGAGCCCTTCTTTTTGCTCATATATGGTGCCGTAGTAGAAAACAAACTGGATCTGAGTTGTGGCCTGTCTTTGATGGGATTTTTTCTCTTTTTTATGCTATATGGTACCAGAAAGCATTTTAATGCTTAAAACAACCTTCTGACTGAGAGTTACCCAATCAGTTTCTAAAAGGAAGGTATAGATATTAAAAGGCCTAGGATATAATATGAGCTGAAAGAGAGGAAGTCATCCTAGGAATAAGGAGTGTTTGAGAGCATGTCAGTGAGAGTTTCTTTAAGCGCCTGGGAGCAGGAATTTTGCAGATGGGCAAGGCAAGGTTCCCCTGTCACCCTACCAATTGAAGATGAGTTGGGAGAAGAGGACTATCATATATGCTGCCTCCTCCTCCTCCTCCTCCCTTCTTGCATGGCAGAGAGCAGCAAGAGAAGGTCTGTATGCTGAACTCTCTGAACCTGAAGACTATTTGGAGGAAGGGGAAGGGTCCAGCTGAGGAAAAAGCTGGCTAAGGCCCTACAGATCCTAAGGCCTAAGTTACAGCCAGCCTCGGGATGAGAACTGGGGAGTTCTGGCTTAAGAAAAGACACAAGGACTTGTTAAATTATAACCCAGCTCCAAGGAGGAGAACTGGGCACTCCTGGTTTAAAAGCGAGTGATTATTTAAAGTACAACTTCAGTACCAGGAAGGAGTCTGGGGGACCACTTGAACAGGGGCATGAAAGCAAACCAGGACTCTCATATTGATCCAGCATGGGCATGAACTGGTGTGACTAACGAAGTGAGTTGCACTTTGTAGAACGAGTTTATAAAGCAGGCCCCATGGAGGGGGTACATGTTTTGAAACAGTCTAGTCTGGATAATTGGTTGAAAGACCCTTCAGGGTCACCAGGAGGTATGCTGGAGGGCGTTGCCCTGCAATACTCAGTGGTAACAGAAAGTAATGCCTGGAGAGTTACCTTTCATGTTTGGTTTGAAACATTTGCATAGATCCATATTCATGATAATCTGAGAAACTCCCATGTTGCTTCACTTTTCAAAGAAGAAAGGAAGAGGGACCCCAAGCAAAAAGTGTTATGGCAGCTGCAGCGTGGTCCTTCCTCTTCCCCTCACACATGAACTTGTTAGACTACCCTGATGCTTATGAAGTTTACAAAAACCAGATTTTAACCATGGCAAAAACACAAACTAAAGGAATGCTGATTAGTCAAGCATCTAAGGCTACGTCGACACGACAAGTGAGAAGGGGTAATTCCTCTGCTTGTGTACACATAGTTGTGATAGCTCTCACTGAACTAGCATGAGCATAAATAGCAGCACAGCTGTTGCAGTGTGGGGAGCAGCAACGGAGGCATGGCTAAGCCAGGCCAAGTACATACCCACTGACTTCAGGTGTGGACGTAATCGAATTATATTTAAACTGATGGGGGAGGAGGGGAGAAAAGGGATACATTTTCTAATAGTAAGCCCTGTCAGATTGTGAAGTAGCAGTCACCAAAAGCTCCAGTACGAGGTCTACGGCTGATGATTGTGCTCCTTAGGCAAAATGCAGTTGTTAACCGCAAGTATAAAGCGAGGCTGTGCAGGAGACAGAGCTTTCTTGGATGTTAGTTCTAGACTGTCTAGTACATTTCTGAGGGATCTAGGAACCAAAGTAAGCCTCACCATCATTCATTTCACACACAGAGCTCACACAATTTCCCCATGGTTCTAGGAAGGTAGAAAGAAAGCCCGACATGTCAGTCTCATGCAGAGCTGATGGGAAAATGTTTTTTCCCCTCCTGAAAATATTATTTTGTTTTCACTGACATTTTTCTCCACTTCAGTTCCTTGGATAGGAAATAGACTCATCTATTGGAATTATCCATTTTGAGGAAAGAGCCATTTTACTTAAAAAAAATAAAATACTTTTTGACAGAAGTTTTTCAACCAGCCCATGTGGCTTAATGGACTTTCTGGTTATTATAGTCAGCACATAAAAATCTGACTATAATAATTGATGCACTAAGTGTTCTCCTCTGGAGATCTGGGTTGAGACCCTAGAAGAGGATGCTTTTTCTTAAAAGAGGCACAATATTAGAAAACAGGGATACTGCAAGTAAAGATTAAAGGGCTTACATAACTGTACTGGGACTCTTTCAGTATGCCTGCTGCTCTCAGCTGCACATTTTCATTAATGCAGAAATCTTGTTTTTAAGGAATTTGTAAAAATAAGGCAATATTTCAGATAAAACATAGTGATTGTGTTATAAGTTCCATCTCTACAATGAAGACCCAAAGCACTGTTTTTCCTTATTTCTGTAAGGATTGGGAAGCATAAAACCCAAATCATTAGCATTCAGGTTGTTTATGACATTATAAAGTGATGAAAGTGGTTACAAATGAGAAGTAGCTTGAAGTGCGAGACATTTTGTGAAATTATGCATCTGTTTCTTCACTTGAAAATTGGTATGCAAGCCAAGGCACAGCCAGGCAGAAAGATTGCAACTGAAACAGAGGAAATTTTATTATAGTGGTCCAATTCATGCTGATACCACAGCAGGGAAAGGGGGTTTTACCATTTTCAGTATGCATACAAAATACTTCTTTAAAAAAAAAGAAAACAACCACAAAGATCCTGCAAAGAACTGCCAAATTTTGATAGAAGACCCTAAATACATGTATAAATCAAGAAGAGGACCTTTAAAAGTCGCTAAATATCTTTTCTCATGATCATGACGACAATCCATGAATTTAAAACTCACTAGATAAATATTTTCCTAAAAGTCTGTAACAGCTTGGCTGAATCTGGTGTGTTAAATATGAAAAGGCTGCCATGGAGAGAAAAAAAAATTGGCGAAATACACACAATACCAGAGTACAAGAACCTAGACACAACTTTAGATAGATTAGACACAGTGACAGGTAGTCAAAGAGCAAACCAGTTGGAAACCTGACAGCACTTTCCATTAAGATTGAAATAATAATTTAATTGCTGGTTGGGGTAATAATGCTAATCATATTTATTTACAGTTCTGCATCTTGATTCGGGAAACCAATCCCAATTCAGGATGGCACTTACATGCATAAATCTAGCGGAGTCAATGGGATGTAAACATATGCCTAAAGTAAAGCACATACTTAAGTGATGTTCTGAACAGGGATAGATTTGATCACATGCTTACATACCCTCCTGAATCCATGGTTCTGTATTCACAATATCATAAGGCAATATTATACTTAAAGATTCTTGTTGATTTTATGTTGATTGACATGATCATATACATTTCTTTTATTTTATATATATTTCAAGTAACCTATTTAGTTTTATGGATACAGCATGCAGATGCTGTTATTATTTCTTTGTTCTTTCTGTATTCTCTTTAAAAAATGAATGAACTAGTTTAAGAAAAATAAGAACAATCCTTATCAGCTTTTTTGGATAAATAGTGATACATAGAGAATTTTATAATTGCTCATTTTAGACACTTTTCTTTTTTATACAAATGCCATCAAAAAGCCCAAAGGATATTAACTGTGGCTGGGAAAAAAACCAGAACTGCCATAAGATGGCTAGAAAAAGGGACAGGATGGCTCGCTTCAGCTATAGGTGACTGAGTGAAAGCCAGCACTTATCGAGGATGATTGAAAGTTACTGCTATCTCTTGGTTGTTTGGTTGCCTGAATGAACTAAGTGTGCTGAACTCAGGAAAGTTCCCAGCGGACAGGTGACTGCATATATAAAACAAAACATTTATAAAAACAAAACACAACAAAGAAGTCACCATAAAAATCTGGCTGTCTCAATAGAGCTGCGAGGCTGAAGATGGAATGATGCTGGATGATCATCGTCCCTCACACCTATCACAGAAGTGTTACTTCATGTGGTGCAAACTGGCGTAAGCTTTTGCTGCTGGGATGCTCCCTGAGGACTCTCTGGGCCAGATTCTCCTTGCATTTACAGCACTTTTACACCACTGCTCTTCCTCTCCTACATCTGTGTGAGTGAGAGGAGAATCCGGCCCTATGGTTTTTAATTCACCGTCTTTCACAAGCACCAAAGCCTTCAGAAAGAAATGATCAAAAAGAGTGAAACCCAGCAACAGTGGGGAAATTCCCTGTGAGAGCTAAGATCCCAGGGGATACTCTAGTTTTCCCTTGGTACATGAGTAAAAACCCCATCCCATCTCTATGGTCACAGAAGCCCCTGAGGTCTTTCTCAGGTCTTCAGAAGAACAGCTCTGTGTAGCTCGAAAGCCTGTCTCTCTCCCAAAAGCGGTTGGTCCAATGCAAGATATTCCCTCATTTGCTTGTTTCACTCATGTCCTGGGATCAATACAGCGTCAACAACGTTGCAAATAGCAGATGAAGGGTAATTGTTGCTGTGGAAAGTAATATTTCTCTGTAATTGATACTGAAAGGAGCAACTTCTAGGCAACCTGTTTTCTATTATATGCACTTATGCGGTGTTTGTAACACTAAGCAGCATTGAATGTCATCCCTAATATAGCCAGCATATGCTAAGCTGGCTTCTCATGTGTTAGGGAGGCATCCAGGTATGTCCCCAGGTACGTACATCTGTTTAGCACACTATAGACCTACATTATTAATACAAGTATTAGTTAGAATACAAAAAACACTTTTCAGTGTGGGAGAAGAACTAAAATGTATATTTTTAGCAGTAGGATGCAAACCAGATTTAGGACCCAACCTGGTGACTGCTTGAGCCCACTGCCTTTCCAAATACATTTTGGTCTCCCCTATTATACATATATTTAAAAATACCCTTAGCCCCACTTGTCTCTTCAGCTAGTGCCCTGTCTTCTTTCACACCTCCTCTGTAAACCCACTGAAAGTATTTGCTATTGGTATCCTTATTCCTGCAGTATTCCCTTTGTAGCTTTTATTGAGCAGCAGCAGCAGGACTCAGCGAAAAGCCATGCCTTCAGGAGGTAATTAGGGGACGCGATGGCCATGCTGAGGCTCATCCTTGCAGAACAGCTCCTGTTGCCACAGTTCTGAGGAGTCCCTTCTTCACAGGCCTCCAAGAATGAGTGGCTACACCTCCCGTCCCTCAACTCCCTTTCCCTTTGCAGGGGATGTAAAGAGAACTATCTCTCAGGGAATTTCTACCCCAGCTAAGTTAAACAGGAATTGCAGGATCCGCAGATCTCCATTTTCCTTATTCTGTGAGAACGAAGCAAACCCTAATCTTTTCTGGTGCAGGCCAACCTCCAAATCCCCTCCAAAGGGAGTATCTCCTGTGTCTAACTGTGCACAAGAGAGGGAGTGGGCTATCTGGAAGGCATTACAGCTCTCTGCTTCTGCGTTAGCATCCTGAACTATGCATCAACTCTGTGGGCTGGTCTGTGTCAGCCAAGGGGCTGCTCTAATTTATGCCAGCAGCTTATGGTCCCTTTGAGGAAAGAACTGCATTTATTGTCAAAAGTGTTTTTGAGTTTATCCACTCAGATATTCTCTGACTCATTTAAATGAATGACCAGTAAAGCTAGTCAGCTCTGTCCCCTAAAGTACTTTCACTTCAGGTGCCATATTGAATGTGTCATTCAGGTCAATAAAGACTACCACAATGTACTGCCCATGGTCCATTCCCTCAGATAAATCTTCTCAAATTCAGATATTGTGAAATACCCTGGTCTAACGTCTTATCACGCTAGTGATTTAAAATAGCCTGTATGAACAGATTAATTGTTAAATGAATATTTTAATATCATGTTTGTGGTTTTACTTTTTAATCCATGGTGCGTATGCTGGCAACAATGACAAAAAACAATGTTTTTTTGTATTGTAATTATATTTTGAAGCAGAGCTGTCATCAGACTTACCGTCATGCTATGACACTATTCTTTTCCCACAGATATAGGCCCACATCCTGAGGTGTGGCTAGGAGTATTCCACACAATGCAGGATTGGGAGGCGAGTGCAAAAATAGATTTAAGTCATCTTTATGCTCCACAAATCCTAGGACTGTCCTGGCACCAGCCTGGTCCCAAGGGGTCATTCTAGATGCTCACAGTCCATGGCTCTAGGATGGTTGAATCCAACAACGGCCAGATAAACTGGCTTGCAGGCAGTTTTACACCAGCAGACAGTGTATCAGTGTTTCAAAGTTCCAGAAAACAAGTCTCACCATATTTTATTCCACTTTTTGCTTTTTATTCCACTTATTGCTTTTTAAGGCTTGTGATTTGTTACAGAGAATCAGATCTTTTGGGGGTATGTTCGTCACACTGTTTGCATGCTGACAACATTCAGTACCAACACTTTAAAATGTTTATGATAAAACATTTTCTTCCCATTTACACCCATGCTCCCCCTCCACCCCCCCCCCCCGTGGCAGGGGTGTGTCGGGGAGGATTTTTTTTTTTTTTATAAAGAGCTTCCCATCAGGTAGCTCAGAATTGCAGCATCCGAGGAAGATGTCAGGATTAAAGGGTAAGGACTGGCATGAAACTAGCTAGAATTTTTCTATTTGCCATCCTTATTACTGATCCCTGCCTGAAAAATAGATTCACAGCACGCTGTTTCAGTCAACATTACAATCTTTGCCACCAGACGGCTCTGTCGGAATGCAAAGGCTTCATCACCCATGGGACAAATAACAGTGAACTACATCATTCTGCCCTTTTTCAGTATCCCCTAATTTTAATGGGCAGTCAGTCCCATGGATGACAATCTGGCCTTATCAGCCTGTGGGGAAGAGGTGAAGCAGATAACCAATAACAAAACAGCATACTGGAAAGGTCAGTATGGGAGAGCTTGCTAGTGTCTTGTACAAACTCAGCATTAATGTTCCCATGTTTCATTGTTGTGACAAGAATGGTAACAAGAAATGGCACAACAATAAGAGTGACAGAAATGAGAAGGGGAAGTGGGGCACAAAATCCTCACCCGTTCTCATTACAGCCTCAGCATGGTAACCTCTATCCCCTCCTTAGATGCCTTCTGGGCTCTGTGTAATATTCACAGCTCCCTTTTTGTTCTACTTTTGCCATTGGATCTCACAGTAATACTTGGATTTCTGGAGCCTTCCCATGCTCACTGGAGTTACATCGACGTGCCTGACCCCATTTTTGATGTGGCATTGAATAGCAAGGCACCAAAAAGGAAAAAAAAAAACCAAAAAAACATTATACAGTATAAACCCTAGTCATGTAATTATGAGTAAAAAGGGGTTTGAAAGTCTGGTGCTTTGTCTTTCCCATTTCACATCGCCCTGCTGCTAAAATATCTCCCTGAGGTTCCTGCTGCATATATCTTATAAATGATTCTCTTTGATCACAATCCAGCATCCAGTGCAAGTTCTTCTTTTTGGCAGACTTAGGAAGGCAGTGATTTCATGTCACAGCATCACTGAAACTCTTGACAGCTCAGTGGGGGTGAGGAGAAGAAGAAGGGGGATGATCTAAAAGAGAAAGAAAACAGGGGAAGAAATTCAAAGTCAGACCAAAGATAACAGAAGAATCAGGGTAGCAGCTGTACAAAATCCTACTTGATCTCTGCCAGAGATGTTGTATATAGGGGTGAATGACAACTTCTAATTAAAATTGTGACTGATTATCATGTAAGAAGTGACACAATTTATCGAAGACCTGGAATTGAAGATGAATCACTTTTATTTGCAGAAAATGCTAATTTAAAGTTATGCATTTTTAGATGAACATCTGTGGCACATCTCTGATAAAATTCACACTGTAATTAAATCCCTTTTCTTCCTAAAAGTTTTAAATTGTTTTTTATCCAAGTGTTGACCTTGCATCACTGCAAACAATGCTGAAGAAAAATCTCTACTGAAATTTGGGAGGAACTCGTCAAACCTCAATGACCCGCATTTGAAATTCCAGAAGTAGCAGTGGTTTAAAACATGGTTATCTATTCAATGCAAAAAAATCACAGATTTGCATCAGGCAACTCAGGATATTATTTTCCAAAGCTCCTGGATGTGTTTACTTGTTATATATGCACGTGAAACTGTTTCATATCCCCTTGCTTAGAGACAAATGAATACAACCATCATTAAAACGCACGTTGTGACTCACTTGGAAACACATTTTGAATTTGGGTTCAGAATGAGATTAGAAAGCTAGTGGGCTTTCATCTTGATAGATGAATCATTCTTCAAACAGATATTTTTAGCACAGAGGGTGAGACACCTATCCCATTTTTTCAGTTGCTTTGCACTTCTTAGGCTGCATGAAGCATATGGAAAACTTCTCTGAGGGCAATGTTGGGGATTCCCGTTAGATAAGGGAATCCTCGGGTGGCAAGAAGCTGGTATATCTGGTACTATACCATCAATTCCAAGTGCCTCTGTCATGTAGTGAATGATAGGTTGTGACAGCCTGTAGCCCAAGTTCACCATTTTTACAAGACTGTGATAAATTTGGTACAAGGCATGCCTTCTGAGGTATCATTTGAAAACTAATAATTTACTGAACATTATTGTCCTAATAAAATATATGTGGTGATATTGCATGGCAGGTTATAGGATTCTACTGTATAACATTGCTATAACATGCTCCAAGTTTAAGAGAAGCAGGCCCAAGTCAGTTTTTCAGAGACAAAGACCCACTGGTGCCCCAGCCAAGTGTCAGCATAATAAAATGAACTCTTATAGACTATCACCTAGTTAAACAGCATTCTGTGGCAGGAAAAAGGGTTTGAGCAAGAACTTTACATATTGAGAATGGAACAGCTGGGAGCTTCCAAGTAAACTGACTGACTGTCACCTGTACCCCAGCTGGAGATCATCCTCAAAGAGAAGAGAATGGTATGAAATGGAGGACACACACAACACAAATTACCTCTCTCCCCTCATTTCTATTCATGACATCAACAACGCTTGAAAGATAAAGGAAGCACCATAGAACTGGATGGGGAGATCCTGGCTGAAAGATTCAGCCAGACTGCTGTAAGCTTATGATAAGAAAAAGCTTTCTGCTTTTCAGTTCACTTAGCTTTATCTAAACCAGTGTGTTTGAATTGAAGTGTTTTGGAACCCCACTTAAGATAGCAAGGTTTGTGCATATCATTTGACATTGATGAAATGACGGAGTTTATATGAGCTTATATTGGCCAGTAGAAAGCTGGGCAGTACAAGATGAACATTTCTGGAAGACGATCTGGGGCTAGGAATTTGCTGGTGTCCCTCTATAGTGTAATTCTGGAGTGACTGTCCAGAGCATTCATCTGGGGGTGATTTTACATGCTGCTAGAGGCTGTGTGCGAGCTGGACTGGGAGTGGTTGCTCTTACAGCAAGGCAGTATAAAAGGCATAGCAGCCTGGAGAATTGAGGGGACACAGCTCTTCAACAGTGCAGATTGAACCCTGGGGAATGTCATACAGGGGCAACAGGGAGTGGGGCTGGAGTGCCTTGCCCCCTGTTGATCATTAGGTAGTGGATCATGTTACGTTTTTGGCATACTCACAGAGAAATCGGGTAAAAACATAAAATGCGTTTGCCGGCAGGTTGCATCATAATACCACATTATTTCTTAGAATTCAGAGTGATGCCATGAGAGAATCCCAAAAAAGAGATGGGCCAAGCAGGCTGCTCCCTAAAACAGAGCGGCATGACTCTCTCCTCTTTATTCTAAGCTGTCTCTCTGAAGATTAACTGCGGTTACCCTCAGACTGCATGCTTCCCTACAAGAGCCTCCTAGCTTGCAAGGAGGAGCAGTAAAACCACTGCAAATGTAAAGTGATAGATTACAATTTTAACAGTTTTCAATATACCACTGATCAGTTCCTAGAGACTGTTACTGTCAGGTAATTTAAAACAACTCTAAGTTGCACAAAGGTCCAAGATGACCACTGACCATCACCAGGATATGGGGTCAAAAAGTGCGTTTGAATTATCTTGCCTTGTCCCCTGCACTGAATGTTTAAAGAAAATCTGTGGCTAATGCAGATACATACCACTGTCTTCTAAAGGATGGAATCAGAACTGTTCAACTAGTTTTCATACTGCTAATAACTAAAGGGGATTCTCTTTAAGTTCAGGTAGCAGGGGCCTGTGCTTTTACCGCAGAAGACTCTGAGTGCTGTCCTTACTCTCACCCCAAAGCTCCATGGGGCCCCAGCGTGCAGCCAAATAGGATCCAGGAAGGCCTTAGTGATCATGGATTTGTTATAATCTGGTGTTATTTTTAGAGATGCATGAAATGTTTACAGGAATCCCTTCCACAAACCATGCAAAACTAATCCAGGTTCATTACAAATTTGGAACAGCCCGAACTTGGCTGTTTGTGATGGCAAACTTCTTAAGTTTCAGCTGAATTTTGCTATGGGTATGTTCAAATGCCAAACTCAAAGTGAAACTCAAGAGACACAAAGAAAGAGGTTTTCCCCCCGTCAGCTCTGCAAATTCAACCTGAGCTCCAAGATTCAAGCTGGGTTATTTCCTTCTCGAGCACTATCTCCAGTATCAACGATTCTGCAGACCAAATTAGGCCATCACTGACAGCAGAGGCACTCCACCGCCATCAATAGCTTCGCACAAGTGTGACTGATTAGATCTGTATTGGTAACTCTTGCAAACAAGTTTGATGACACATAAGAAGGAATAAAATCCAACATTCCGTTCTACATGGGCGCTTATACCATTCTCATTATCACAGCATCTGAATGCCTCTCTTAGATGTGCAGGTGTGGTATGGTTATCAAGGATAGAAAACAGGAAAAACTTATTTTGCCACCAACATCAGCAGTTCTGATCCCCTTGTGTATTCAGGATCACACCCGTTCAGTATGACATTTTTCAGAGAGGAGCTGCACTTTAAACAGGACATGTTGTTTGGCTTATTATTACTAAATATTAGCATTGGGGTAATGCTATGAAGTTTCAGTCAGAGATCAAAGGGTCTCATTGTGGAAAGTGACACTGCTTTTTAAAGATGGTATATTTGTATGCTTCTGGATAAATATTTGAGATATTTTTTAAAAGGATAATACCAACCAGAAGCAGTAAAATATCCACGCTTCAGAGCATTATCTGCCTCTTTAAGGCTTTCCTTTCATTGTACATTTAAATAAAATATGTAAAGCTGGCACATTATGCCATCTCCAAGCAAACTCATACACCCTTCCGAATGCAGGAGGTAACAAAGTGCAGCTTTAGCTTCGATAATGCATATTTCACAAGTGCAAATCCCACGCAGAGTTAATATCTTTGTAATCATCACAGCCCTTTTCTGTCCACTCAAGAAAGAGACTCACCACAGCAGTTGTGACGGCCGTCATCTTGGATAACATCCCAGAAGCTGAACTGGGGATCTCCAGAGCTAAAATCATGGTCTGCTGCAATTTAAGCTAAAGAGCTAACAATCCTTAGCTGCTGTTGTAACAGACTCATTTCCTCTGTGGATCAGGCAAAGCAGGGGACCTGTAACACACACTTCTCAGTGACTTACACAATCATAGAAGTCTGACAGTGCTGGGAACAGCTTTTGGTCTCTTCCTCCTGTCATGAGTCTCAGTTTCACACAATAGGGCCAGTCTGTTTCTACTTCTGCCATAACTTCTTCACGGTCCTCAAGATGCTCTTCTACCATGGTTGGACTATTTTGCCCTTTTATTTCTTGCTGCTGAGGAGGGTCCCTGATGTGTGGAAACCACAATGAGCTACATAGCCCACAGCCAGACTGGGAAAGGAGAATATTAGCCTGACAACATGGTGGTGGACATGTGGTGGTGGACACTGATGGCACAGCTGCATGTAAACTGATACCCTCGGAGGGAGCAACACATGCATTCATTAGAGCGAGAGTCACCCTCAGCTAGGCCATCTGACTTGTCTGTCTGTTGGCCCAAATATAAGCACAGCAGAAAGAGGAGTTTCCATGCTAGAATGTAAATGGGAGTGTGTTGAACCATCTATCGGCAGCCCTGTTAACGGCTGCCAGAAACCTAAGGATGCATGACTGTGAGCATTACTGCCCTGCGACCAGGCTGGAGTCATGAATGAAGAGCAATCTGGTATCTTTATTGTGCCCAGATGTTGTCTTGCAGTTGAACAAGCAAAAAAAATGAGAATAAGCAGGAATTCCTCTTTCTAAAACAATAGCGGGCATGACTGTCCAGGATCTAAGCAAAAAACATTATTGTTGCAATGAATTGGCAAGTGTGTCCCTCCACAGGATGAATTCTCCTGAACTTCTCACCTATTAGATTTGGCAGAATTAAATTTTATTTTTGTATAATTTCAACAGATAACATAGATGTTTATTTTTAAGCATTTTTTTTATTATCACAGTTGTGGGAAATTATAAGGGGATCAGATAATAAGGGGCTCAAACAATGACATTAAACATTGAGATTCAAAACGTTAAAGCTTTAGAACCATTAAAACACAGACTGTCAACATCACACATCAAAATATACAGAGTAAATATCCTTAAATCAGACTCTAATATGTTCTCAAGCAGTATTGTTCCTACTTTGCCTAACTGCACATTTTGATTATTATTGATGGAAATATTTTTCTGCTGGGTGGTGTGTGTACAGTGAAATCAAGGTTTATCAGCATTTACCCATAAAAATCTAATCCTTTCCAGTCTATCAATAGTATATGCTGTGGGCTCTGTACTGCTAACAGCTAAAGGAGGATTGTCTTTATTTCAAGTGATAAAGCTAAGGGTCAAATAAAGGAACCCCCCTGTGGCCAGAGGTATTTCCACAGGGCCCTCTCTCAGGTCCCTCTCTTTGGACACCCTGGGAACACCATACACCCTTTCTCAGATCTGCCCCCAGCCCTCCCCTCAAACTGAGTCGGCAGCCCAAAGTAATTCAAAATAGTCCTCAGTGTCCCAAACACAAGGTCCATCACAATAACCCCATAGTTCATACCCATCTCCAGTGCACTTGTCATCCTTGGAGACCTTATTCTGCTAAGCAGAATCCCAGCCTTCTAGCTCAGGCTTCCTTCCTCTGTCCCTGCATGTCCTGTTCTGAGAGGGAAGGTGGTGTGTATACTACCCTCCTTCTGAAAGCTTCTCCTGATTGGCTGGAAGAGAGAGGAGTCCTGTCCCACCCTACACTACAGAGTTCCTGGTCCTCATCCTGTAAAGGGACAGTATCTTGGGTTCTTCCCATCCCACTGCTAACTCCCTTGGACCATCACCTCTCTTCCAGTTTCAGTTGGTTTCTGAGCCTGTGCTCAGGAATGGGGTCTTCTGGACCCCCTTAGGCTTAACAAGTCAGTACATTCTGTTGCATTGAGCTATGCCAATTTACAGCAGATCCCCAGCCAGGGCAGATGGGTGTTGATCCTCAACTCGCAAAAATTGACATATCTCCACTGAAGTCAGTAGAGCCACGTCAGCTTAGGATTTGGCCCATTGACTTCAATGGAACTATTTTGATTTCCACTAGCTGAGGATCTATGCCCATGTGTGTTGGGAACATGAGGATTGGCGTTCCGTTACTTAGTATCGACCAGGAGATTCTGATGGGTTAGGCTGTATGACACACTGATGACTGTAAAGACCTGTGTGTTCATGGCTTGGTATCATTATTCTTGTAGGAGTTTATTATTTAAATAGTGTTAGAAATATGCTAGATTCTTTACATACAAGATCCCTATTCTGCAGACCTTTCAATCTAAATATAAAAAAATCCTTGTGCAAATTGCTAAAGACCCCATTTCTGTTATTGCAGAAACGTAAGGGGGATAGTAATACTTGCCTTCCCTCAAAATGAGGAGCCAAATGATTTCCTATTTGTGAAGCATTTGAAGATGCTTAGGCGGAAGGCTCTGTAGAAGTGCAAAGTATCATGATTTTGCAACGTAACCTGACTCCCACCTTCAGTAATTTTTCCAGTATGTACTTTATTAAATCCACCTGTTTTACTTTTACCTCACTTTTATTTCTCAATTTAAGATTTATAAAAGTCTAAGAATCTAGCAGGAATGGTAAATGCTTAAATCAAATGAACTATACCGGGGGATTACATACAGGTGAGAAAGTATCAGTTTCAGCAGATATAGGATGCAGCTGGGAGAAAGGTTCGGGAAGAAGCAAATTTTGGGAAAGAGGAGTTAGATCATATTGTATTTTATGGCTCACTCAGAGGGACCCAACCAGTCAAACCAGAGCTTTACTCTGCAAGGGGCTCTGATTTTAACATATGGGTCTCACCCAGAATTACCAGTAAACAAATGTCCAGAGGTACCAAACTCTTTCCAGATCAACATTTCATAAACTGAATTGATTTAACTAATAGGACACAAAGGATGTTATTAGTGCATGCCCTGGCTGTATGGTGAAGCAGAATAATTTATTTAGAAAACAAAAATCGGTGTCACCAGGAAAAAAATTACTGCCCATAGAATTAAAATAAATAAATCCCTTTTACACACTTACAGAATACCATAGTAAGAATGGGCCAAAATATGGCTTTACAACTCATGAAGTATTACTATAGTTTCTGACGTGAGAAGTGTGGTTGGAAGAAATTGGTTTTGTTACCCTTGGTGGAAAATTTCTAGGGCCAGATCCTCTGCTGGTGCAAACTGATGTAGCTCCATTAACTTCACAGACAGTTGCAGAGTATCTGGCCCCATAAGGTTTCTTTACAAGCATGAAAATGGCAGAACATATTGTCATATGATCCCTGCTTTCCACTGTTAAAGGCTACCCTCATCTTACTAAAAGAGTTTGTAAAAGAGAACACAAGGAGTGTTGGGTTTTTTTAGGTCTCTTTGGATCAACACTGAGTGTTATAGTATTTTAATAGATGTATTTTAATAGAAGTACTGAAAGTGGAAGAGAAACACTGACAAACAAACTCCATTTGCTGCTTCTCAAAATTTGGTGCACCGAAGAAATCCTTGCTGACTTACGCAATGCTAACATAGTCACCATTTTCAAAAAGGGAGATAGTCAGCCCTATCACCTTCCTCTCCATTACTGGGAAGATTCTTGCTAGAATCTTACTGAATTGTGTTCTCCCTCTTGCAGAGAAAGTACTTCCAGAATCCTGGTGTGGCTTCAGATCTTCACGAAGCACCCACTGACATGATTTTTGCAGCCATGTAGATCCAGAAAAAAGGTTAAGAACAACACCAGGAGCTGAATATGGCCTTCACTTATCTGACCAAAGCCTTTGACTCTGTCAACCAGGAGGCTTTGTGGAAAATCATGTCAAAGTTTGGCTGTCTAAGCAAATTTACCACCACTGTAAGAATCCTCCGTGACCGGATGACTGCCTCCATCCTGTACAGTGGCTCTACCTCTGAGCCCTTTGCCATCTGAACTGGCACAAAGCAAGGCTGTATACTTACATCCAATCTCTTCTCCATTTTCTTAGCAGCTATGAAAATGTTAATCCAAGACCATCTGCCACAGGGCATTGACATCCAATATCAGACTGATGGCAGCCTCTTCAACCCCTTTCACCTCCGTGACAGAATTAAAGTACTATCAACAACAATAACTGAACTTCAGTATGCAGATGATTGTGCTGTAGTTACATACTCAAAGGAGAATCTACAAACAGCCCTTACCTGCTTCTCAGAATCTTACCATAGCCTAGGGCTAACCCTGAACATGAGCAAAACAGGAGTTCTCCACCAGCCTGCTCCTGGCCAATTACCAGACCCAGCAAGGAAGATCTATATTGACAGAGAGAAACTGGAAAATGTAGACTATTTTGCCTACCTTGGTAGCCATCTTACAGAGGGCAAACGTAGATGTCGAGATTCAGCAAAGACTCCGCTGTGCCAACCTTGCCTTTGGCAGACTGTCTCGCTGGGTGTCCAACAGCCATGAAATCAGAACACACACTAGACTTTTAGTTTATAAAATGGTGGTAATTCCAATTGTCCTCTATGGCTGTGAGACTTGGGTGACCTGCAGAAAACACCTGAAAAACCTAGAACGCCAGCACTAGCACCTTTTCCAGAAGATCTGAACATAAAATGGGAGGATTCCACACTCATGTTAGTGTCCTCATGGAGGCCAATGTCTTCAATGTTGAAGACAGCTGAGGTGAAGTGGGCACTGTGTGGCACATGTTTGATGCACACTTACCCAAACAATTGCTGTACACCCAACTCACCAATGGAGGAAGGAAACAAGAAGGCCAAAAGAAATGCTTCAAAGACACCCTCAAGATAAACATCAAGAAATGTGACGTCGACACCACACACTGGGAATCAGTAGCCCAAGAGAAGGCTAACTGGTGAAGACATAGCTGAGAAGAAATGGCCACTTTTGAAAATCACCTTGCTCTAGTTGCAGAAAAACAACGAAAAAGAAAGGATAGACAACTGTCATGTAGCAATCATGGCCCTACTTTACCTTCCAACACCAGCTGCAACAACTGCCAATGAATGTCCTGCTCAAGGATCAGGCTCCTCAGTCACCAAAGGATCCTTATAAAATAAAACCTATGAAAGAGATCATCCTCAATCTCGAAGGAGCAGAGATGAGTATTTTAATAGGGGACTTTGGAAGTTTTAAAATGAAGGATGATTTACAATGCAATAAATGATATCAAACCATGAAGAGTGGAAAAGGACCATACAAACGGTGACCTTGAAATGCTGTAAGATAGTGGCTCTCAGCCTTTCCAGAGTACTTTACCCCTTTCAGGAATTTGATTTGTCTTGTATTTCACCTCACTTAAAAACTACTTCCTTAGAAAGTCAGACATAAAAATAGAAAAGTGTTGCAGCACACCATCACTGAAAAATTGCTTACTTTCTCATTTTTACCATATTATAAAATAAATTGATTGAAATATAAATATTGTACTTACATTTCAGTGTATAGTGTAAAGAGCAGTATAAACAAGTCATTGTCTGTATGAAATTTTAGCTTGTACTAACTTAGGTAGTGCTTTTTACGTAGCCTGTTGTAAAACTAGGCAAATATTTAGATGAATTGATGTACCCCCTGGAAGACCTCTTTGTACCCCCAGGGGTACACATGCCCCTGGTTCAGAACTATGGCTGTGAGAGATAGAGGGACTGCTTTCTTGGAAAATAACCCGCTGTGGTTAATGTATTATAGTGACAAAACCAAAAGTTCCCCATCAGAATCTGGCTCTGACCAATCAGTGACCAATGTCTGGAATTAATATTCCTCAGCTGGATACATACAAATGCATTCCCAGCTAGAACTGGTTGGGAATTTTTTGATTAAATGTTTTTCATCAGAAAATGCCAGTTTGTAGAAAGTGAAAATTTGTATAGGACTGTAGTTTTATTAAGGAGGATTCTCAGGTCAAAATTAGAAGCAGACCCACTCCAGAACAGCCAAACAGGCAGGGCACTCACTTTGGGCATTGGAAATATAAACTCAAGCCTCTGCTCCACCAGATTTGGATCAGGTACTTGGACCTAGGACTCCCACATGTGTTTCCTGAACACCATGCTATTGGGTATTATGGTATGGGGCTCTCTCAGACGCTCTACTTTGAATATGTAACCCCTTTGGGGTTTAGAGAGCATGGCTCCATTAAATCTTTGTCTTGATGGGAGGAAGTGGTGTTTTGGGAGTGGGGAGTGTGGAAAGAGGGAGAGCAACAGATGTGTGTGTCTAGAGCACCAGACAAGAGGGCCTAGAGTGAGCAAGCCCTCACATGGTGAAGCAGCCAAGAACCTGCATGAAGCATGGAAGGGACAGAGCGGCCGACGAGGGATGCCCCAGGACAGGAGCCAGGAGGAGCACCGTGCTAGGCAGGAATCTCTCGTGGCAGACAAACCAGAGCTGGACCCAGTATCACTGCTGCTCAGAGCTATATGGGGCTGTGAGTACTGGCGCTTGTGACCTTGCGTTGGGACTACGGAGGGAGGCTGTAGCTAGCTAAGCGGGGACTGTTGCTCTGTGGGGGTTTGCAGAGAGCGGCAGAAGAGCACTGGAGGGTCTTCTTGGGGAAAGTTTACTGGCATCAAAGACGACCAGACACATCCAAGACTCACCATCAAACTGGAACTTTCTCCAGGACTCCTGAAGTTGAAGTGAAGATGCATTGCTTGGTGTCTGCCCTTTCAGTCTGTGGTACCACTGGGCCTGCGGGTGCTTATGTTGAATGTAACCCTCTTTTACCACCCCCCCGTGTTTCCCCTGTTGTTTTTTTCCATTCATTCCTCCATGAATAAAGATTTCCTTTTCCTATATTCATTGTACTATTCTGGTGTGTGTTCTTTCCGGGGTGTTGGAAAGGTGCCTCTGGGTGAAATGTACTTTCCCTGCTGCGTTCCTGCGTGTGCCTTTTCTTGGCCGGAGCTGCCTGCAGAGCAGACTCCATTTTGGCCATAAGGGCGCTAAAGTTACATATAGCTAATTCAATTTTCATTGGGCCAGAGAGAGACAGACTCTACAGCCTGATAGTTAGGTCACTAACTTGGGCAAAGCAGAGACTTGAGCCTGGGTCTCACCCATCTCAGGTGAGTGCCTTAACCACTATATTCACAACAACTTGTGCACTTACGTGTGATTGTGTGTGCAAATCAGGTAACAGTGTGTGCAAATTACTAGGCAGATAGCAAAATACTCATTTGCATATTCAGTTACACAATTTGCCTGCACCGTCCCAGGACCTGAATTGAAAATTAGGTCCGCGTATGCCTGCCCATCTTTTTGTGCACATGCAGTTTTGAAAATCAGAATTTCAGTGTTCAGATCCAGAATCTGATAAAAGTCATTGGTCAGGAAATTATATGGTCCTAGCCGGGACTTCGGTGATGAAAACTACCACTGTTTAGCCATCCCCTTTCCTGAATGGCTGGCTGCTAAAACTGCACTCTGGGGTTTGCACTCATGGTGTCTGATTCTTTCTCAGCTGAAACAAACTGGATCTTTTCACATCAGTGGGCTTTGGATCAGTCCCCTGCAGTGTAATGGAAATATATGAGTGGATGGGGAAGCCTCTAAAGTGGAGGCTGAAATGAGAATAAGGAAGTGAGTCCCTGGGAATGAATGTATACCTTGGATAAAAAGATAAAGTCTGTGGCCTCATGAACAAATGCCTTGAGGGACCTATTTCTTCAAAATGTTAATGTAACAAAAACATGGCCCTCCTCTTGTTGTGGCATTTGGAATGGATTTCTATGGAAGGCCATTAGTGCACACTGAGTGCTTAGGTGTATTTCCTTGGGTCGTTAAAGGGCATTGGTATCTCAAATTTAGTTGAACACTTGAAGGGAGGAGACTTCCAGCAGGCATGGAAAAGCTGCATTTATGTAGGCTGAGGCTCTGCACCAATCATGACATGGTTCAGTGCCTTAGCAGCACAATGGGGCCGTATATAATTAAAGAAGAAACCTCTTCAACATTACTGAAGATTACCTGTATAAAACTATTATACTTGTTCTTGCCAGACAGATGTTTTCCCCCAAAAAACGATTATGTCTGCTGTTTGTTTGTTTATTTTTAAACCTCACTGTTTTATTTATTGGATATCATTGAATTGTATTTGCATGCCCTCTGGCCTTTTACCAATTCAAATGCTAAAAAAACATTCTGTTTATAATGTGCAAGAGTAATCGTGTTTGCATTCTTCTATTCTCACTATTAGGAGAATCTAGGACTCTTTTGGTTTATGAGGACACTTATGAATATACACACATTATATAGATAAATATATGTTATTAAATATGTATTTCATTGTATGTAACTGTGTTGTGATCAGCACCATGTCTATCAAAATGTAGTTGACACTGTTCATGAAAGAAGAGGTCAGTGAATCTGTCACACACAATAAGGAGCATTTTGGGGTCTCCTGCATATCAGGAATGTTGCTCATGGTTGAGTTCCTCCTGCTGTTCAGGTGTGAAAGGTTGTTTCATGTCATTTGCAGTAATGTTTGTGGCTGCTGGTGGTTTATCCTTTCTCCTGTGTCTGGTTTAACTTATTGCAGGGAAGGGAAGAAAGGAAGGGGTCAGTGTGTGGAAACAGAACAGTTAAAGTTGTCTGACTGATACACAATGACAATTTAACAGAGCTTGCTTGAATATGGTGGTCATTTAAAATACTATTTTTACAGGAAACTGCTAGGGACTGATGTTCTTCATTTATCTTCATTGGTGTGTGTCGAGGGTGTGGGGTGGAGAGAGGAGTTAAGGGAGAGATCTGTACAGCTGCTTACTGGGAATGGGACTGAAACCATCACTTCCTTTCTTATTAGCCACCATACCTCCATCAGAGTGTGATGATGACTTGGAGAGGCTTTGAGCTAGCAAACAGTGGTGAAAACCTCTATTTCCCATTACTATTCCCAGAGTTATTCATCTCACAAGTCTGATGTATTATTTCTGCCCTTAATATACCTCTCCAGTACAGGGAGGACTTCATTGTTTAGAAAAACACGATAGTTATCAACTCAACCATTTTAAACTTAGCAGGTTTAACCTATAAATACGTATGAACACCTTACTCTGGGAATATAAATGCATAATGGCTTAAAGATAACACCTTGTTAATGCTGACATTCTAATACTTCCAAACGGCAAATCAATATTTATTTTCTTTGTTTTAATTTTTTTTTTGTGCGGAGAAAGTTGAGAATTTTCTACATAAGGAATAACTCTAAGAGAATGTTTTTATTTATATTCTCTAAATTGAGGGGTAGGAAAGCATAGAGTGAAATAAAATTAAGAGGACCTCAACATTTGATTACAAATTCAGAGGAGAATGTAAAGGGGTGAAGAAATAAGGCTAAACTGATGTGATTTACACCATCTCCTGGCCCCTGCAATGTGTATGTTAGTTAGATTAATTTACTCAGAATCATTTGCGGGTAAAACCTTGGCCCCATTTAAGTTAATTGGAAAACTTTCATTGACTTCAATGGGGCCAGATTTCACCCTTAGAATCATAATCACGTGCCAACATATAATTCTCACTGACCTCCCCGCACACAATCGTACACATTATTTCAGAAAAGATTTCTATTGACTTTAGTGGGAGTTGAATCAAACCTTTGACTTACTGGGTATTAGTGCAAGGGCATCTAAATTAGTTTGAGATAACGTAAGCTGGTGTCCCTCATGCACGTAGTGCTCAGAAGGGATTTGTATAGCAAGACAAGCAAATAACGGGAAAGTGTAGAATGGTGGTAAGTGAAAACATGATCTGACCAGTCTTATAATAAGATACATTTTTTAATATCCTTTAAGATCCTGGGAATATGAGTTGTGTCATATTAGAATCTATTATACCCACACACATATCAATAAGTGGGTGTAAGTAGGTCTACAGGAGTCTGAGCGTAATGGGGGGTCTAACTTATACCACCTACACAATCCCTAAGAATCGGGATCCCACTGCAGAATACATGACTGAGGGGAATCTGTGTATAATTATGGCTAGTGATCCTGTAAAAGATGGCTCCTTCCCATGAATCATTGGATTCACTGGAACACTGTCATGGATGGGTATAAGCTATTCAGGAAGGACAGGCAGGGGCAAAAGGGTGGAGGAGCTGCAAATTCGCCACTGTCACATCGATAGCTCTGGATCAACTGAGCGGTCTGTATAGACGCGCTCAATCGATCCAGGAAGCAATGCAGGAAAACCACCTCAGTAAGTGGCGTAGCGCTGCATCTAAGGGAGTGCTGTTCCCGTTGGCGCAGGGCAGTGTGGACGCCACACGGAGGAGACGCTGCAAAGTTGACAGGAGATACGCAAGTGATTTACGTCACTTGTGTATCCCCTGTCAACTGCCGCCAAATCGCAAAGGTAAGTGTAGACTGGGCCTAAGAGAGCACTACAATTGCTCTGAGCTCCAGTGTGAAACTGGAGATAACCCAGAGACTCTCAACTGGTGTAAGCTTAGAAGCAAGAACAATAAGGGTGATGTTGTGGTGGATGTCTGTTATAGACCACCAGACCAGGAGGATGAGGTAGATGAGGCTTTCTTCAGTCAACTAGGGAAAGTTTCCATTTCACAGGACCTGATTCTCATGGAGGACTTCAGTCACCCTGACATCTGCTGGAAGAGCAATACAGCAGAGCACAAACAATCCAGGAAGTTTGTGGACTGTGTCACGGATAACTTCCTGGTGCAAGTGCTGGAGCAACCAACTAGGGGCCGTTCTGCTCTTGACCTGCTGCTCACAAACAGGGAAGATTTGGTAGGGGAAGTAGAAGTGGGTGACAACCTAGGCAGCAGTGACCATGAGATGGTTGAGCTCAGGATCCTGACAAAAGGAAGAAAGGAGAACAGCAGGATACGGACCAGGGACTTGAGAAAAGGAGACTTTGACTCCCTCAGGGAGCTGATGGGCAGGATCCCCTGGGAGGCTAATAGGAGGGGGAAAGGAATCCAAGAGGGCTGGCTATATTTTAAAGAACCCTTATTGAGGGCACAGGAACAAGCCATCCCGATGTGCAGAAAGAATAGCAAGTGCGGTAGACGACCAGCTTGGCTTAACAAAGAAGTCATTGATGAGCTTAAACACAAAAAAGAAGCTTACAAGAAGTGGAAGCTTGGTCAGATGACCAGGGAGGATTATAAAAATACTGCTCGAACATGCAGGTATGAAATCAGAAAGGCCAAAGCACAACTGGATTTGCAGCTAGCAAGGGATGTGAAGGGGAACAAGAAGGGTTTCTACAGGTATGTTAGCAACAAGAGGAAGATTAAGGAAAGTGGGCCCCTTACAGAATGGGGGAGGCAACATAGTGACAGAGGATGTGGAGAAAGCTGAGGTACTCAATGCTTTTTTGCCTCTGTCTTCACAGACAACGTCAGCTCACAGATTACTGCACTGGGTGGCACAGAATGGGGAGGGAGTGAACTTCCCATAGTGCTGAAGGAACAGGTCCAGGACTATTTAGAAAGATTGGACATACACAAGTCCATGGGGCCAGATGCAATGCACCCAAGGGTGCTGAGGGAGTTAGCTGATGTGATTTCAGAGACATGGCTATTATCTCTGAAAGCTCGTGGCAACAGGGGGAGGTCCCAGATGACTGGAAAAAGGTAATATAGTGCCCATCTTCAAGAAAGGGAAGAAAGAGGAACCAGGGAACTATAGGCCGGTCAGCCTCACCTCATTCCCTGGAAAAATCATAGCGCATGTCCTCAAGGAATCCATTTTAAGGCACTTAAAAGAGAGGAAGGTGATCAGGAGCAGTCAACATGGATTCACCAAGGGAAAGTCATGCCTGACCAACCTGATTGCTTTCTATGAAGAGGTGACTGGTTCTGTGGATGAGGGAAAAGCGGTGGACGTGATATACCTTGACTTTAGCAAAAATTTTGATACAGTCTCCCACAGCATTCTTATCAGCAAGTTACAAAAGTATGGGTTGGATGAATGGACTATAAACTGGATAGAGAATTGGCTAGAGCAAAGGGCTCAACGAGTAGTGATCAATGGCTCCATGTCTAGCTGGCAGCCGGTCACAAGTGGAGTACCCCAGGGGTTGGTCCTGGGGCTGGTTTTGTTCAATATCTTCATCAATGATCTGGAAGAGGGAGTAGATTGCACTCTCAGCAAGTTTGCAGATGACACTAAGCTAGGAGGGGTGCCAGAAACCCTGGAAGGGAGGGATAGGATACCAGAAGGACCTAAACAAATTGGAGGATTGGGCTAAAAGAAATCTGATGAGGTTCAACAAGGACAAGTGCAGAGTCCTCCACTTAGGATGGAAGAATCCCATGCACAGCTACAGACTGGGGACCGATGAGCTAGGCATCGGTTCTGCAGAAAAGGATCTGGGGGTTACAGTGGATAAGAAGCTGGATATGAGTCAGCAGTGTGCCCTGGATGCCAAGAAGACTAATGGCATATTGGGCTGCATTAGTAAGATCATTGGCAGCAGATCACAGGAAGTGATTATTCCCCTCTATTTGGCATTGGTGAGGCTGCATTTGGAGTATTGTGTCCAGTTTTGGGTCCCCCACTACAAAAAGGATGTGGACAAGTTGGAGAGAGTCCAGCGGAAGGCAAAAAAAATGATTAGGGGGCTGGAGCACAAGACTTATGAGAAGAGGCTGAAAGAACGAGGCCTGCTTAGTCTGCAGAGAAGACGAAGACCTCTTTGAAGACCAGAAGAGAAGAATGAGGGGGGATTTGATAGCAGCCTTTAACTACCTAAAAGGGGGTTCCAGGGAGGATGGAGCTAGGCTGTTTGCAGTAGTGGCAGATGACAGAACAAGGAGCAACGGTCTCAAATTGCAGTGGGGGAGGTTTAGGTTGGACAATAGGAAAAAGTTTTTCACTAGTAGGGTGGTGAAGCATTGGAATTGGTTACCTAGGGAGGTAGTGGCATCTCCATCTTTAGAGGTTTTTAAGTTGAGGCTTGACAAAACCCTCGCCAGGATGATTTAGCTGAGGATAGTCCTGCTTTGAGCAGGGAGTTGGACTAGATGACCTCCTGAGGTCCCTTCCAACTCTAATATTCTATGATTCTATGAACCACAAAGCATAATTGGAACTCACTTAAGCCTCCACCTTTCATGAACTTCAGTCAGGTTTTGTAAATCAAATGGATAATAAAAAAAGGCACCTGAAATGAGTGAAGTTGATTTTTCTACAAGTTGCAGAATTCTGCCTTGAATTCCTAGCCATGCAGCCAAACACTCAAGGGAAGATGGGCATGATGGGGCACAAAAGCTAAAGGAAGGGAGGGGCAAAGAAATTGAAGGAAGCTCTTTATTCCAATTTATTAAAAATACTTAGACCCACAGTACAGTCTTTATGCTTTTCTCCTCTCTGCTCTTGATGTAATTTTAAAAATATTTATTTTATATTTGGTCATCTAGATCATTTTTCTCAACCTTTGCAGGTTTTTTAACCCTTATTCAAAGTCAAATGTTTTCATGACCTTCACATCTTCAAAAAATAAGAGTAAAAATGTATCCGTGATGCCAGTGAGAAGCCTATGTAATTAATCTGTGTGTATTTGTGTTTTGGGAGTTTGATAGAGCCTCCTTGATCTTGAAGGGTAGGGGCGGAGGGGGAGTGAGGTTTTCTTTGCTTTAGATTGTAATACCATTTTCAGTCCCCTTGAGTGACTCTCATGACCCAGCAGTTGAGAGATACTGATATGGAGCCTATTCCGAGGCTATTGAACAACAACACCCTACCAGAACAACACTCCCCTCCTTGAGGAGAGGAGAAGAGAACTAACAAACATGTAACAGATGTGCAGTCACGTCACTTCATGCGCTACTGGAAGATGCTCAGCTACTAGAATGATGAGCATGGCATAAGAACCTATACATAATAGGAGTCTTTCCATTGACTTCAATGCATTTTAGATTAGGCCCCTACTGAATGACTCATTTTGCCTGTTACCTACACTGCAGATTTAAACAAGTAGAGAACATTTTTGCACAAATCCTGTTCATGCTGTACTCACAAGGTCAACATTTAGCAGGGCGTCCTGATCAGAAATTCCAACAGAGAAGCTGCAAGAATTTTCCTTTCTGCCACACAAGTGTGATTAAAAAAATAAGAAAGAATTACTCAGGCAGTGAATGGTGGTGCAGGGCAAAAGCTGCCATCACTTTAAAAAGGTTATGCTGCCATGGAAATTCGTGTCTGATTTTGCAGCATCCTGCTAGCACTGCACGACCTCTGTTGCTATCTTAGATTTGCTCCACCTGAGGAGTAAAATGTCAAGGTTACTTTTAAAGCATTATAAATAGTGCTCTCTGTTTCAGAAGGCCATTTGAACAGAAATTTAAGGAGGGGAAATGGTAAAATGTTGCACTACTCTACAACCCCAGGTAGGTAATTAATAAAAACTGTACGTCCAACTGTACGTCCAACTGTACGTCTTCCCAGTCTATGTGTAAACAGAAAAACAACATAAGAACATATAAAATCAGTGAGATCCTGGGAAATGGTCTGCCTGGCACTGCTATAATCCCAGAAGTTGAAAATGAATGCACACACCTAGCTCCTGCTATGTACTCTTCTAGCTTAAACAGCCAGGTAAGGAATCCTCTGCTGTTGTGGAATCCCTTGAGACAAGCTTTCAAGCTTTGAAGAAGAGCTTTGTGGAAGCACAAAAGCTTGCCTCTCTAAACCTACAGAAATTGGTCCAATAAAAGATATTACCTCACCCACCTAGTCTCTCTAAAATCCTGGGATCAATACGGTTACCACAACACTGCATGCAATGACAGGGCCCAGTCAGCAATCAAGAGAATTGTTTCTACTCTGAGATGCCTGATTTAATGAGGTGGTACATACTCCTATTTGAACACCTCTCCCCGCTGCCTTTCTCAGCAAAGTCAACTTCCTGAAAAGGGTAAATTCCATCTTGTATCATGTGGGTATTTTCAGAGGTGTCAATAAAATCAAGGATGTTAAGGGAGCAAAGGGAGTTTGTTTTCAGTAAAAAATGGCTCCAGATAGTGTAAATTCTCCAGAATGCTGCTTTCTAAAACAAAGGGCACAGGTGGCATTCCCAACCTTCATCTGTACGATTGAGAAGTTTTGCTCTACTCTCTACTGTAATAAGAAAGCATGTGTTCTCCTTTCTTATCCACATCTTTATTCTGACACCCTACAGCTCCAATCCGACAAAGCACTTGAGGACATGCATAACCTTAAGCATGTGAGTAGTCCTAATAACTACTCATGAGCTTCAGCACATGCATAGTTTTAATCATTCTGCTGGATCATGGCCTAAAGGATTTCCTTTCTCCCCCTTATTTGAATTATAGAAACTAGAGATGGAAAAGGCCTCTGAGGTCACCTGTGATAATCTTGATCCCTCTTCCAATGGAGGCATTTGATCAGTCCTGTTTTCCATGGCTGGCAGTCTAGACATTCCTTCTCAGTCCTAGAAGTTCTCCCAACAGGTTATCATGCTGTATATCCAGCACATGCCATGCACACTAAAACCACCTAATTCACATTAAATATTTTCCAAGCCTTTTGTTTCAAATACCCCTTGTATGTCCTTGCTACTTTTATCATATATCTTTTGTTAATTCAACAGATTCTCAAGACACACTTCAAAATAATTGGAATTATTAATGTCCAGCTTCTCAAGGTTACAAAGACTTTTTACTATACCCTACCCTCCTCACACATCACATTTCAAGATGAACTCCAATCAAAGCCAACCACTTAGCAATACAGTCTGCATTACACAAGTTACACTGCGCTCAGGAAAACATGAAACTATATTGAAAAATACACAATTGGGGGGAAAAAAGCATCCTGACATTACATAAACTACTGGTGAGCATTGTTGATGGCATAAATACTCTGCAGTGTTCCACATACTGGTAGGCTGCATTTCATTTTTGGTTGAAATGACCCTAATTAGATAATTGTCTGCAAAATTCTGATCTGGATCCAGCACTTCCATTACTACCGTGACAGATGTGGCACATGGACCTAGATATATTGGTTTGATTAGAATTCTGCATCAATCACGTTTGTATGGTTCAGCTCATTATAGACATATAGGCCAACAACAGAATTCTGTTCCTGGTTCATTTTCTGGCAAACCCTTGTTGGAAAAATGATACAAGATTTGGGTCAAGTCTAATTGTAATCTTTATAAAACAGTCTGTATAGGGGCAAACTTACCTTTTGGGAGGTCAAATCAAGAACAGGATCACAAAAAGTGCCAGGTGTTGTGTTGAAATTAGATTATGATCCACAAGTTCTCTCTGGTCCCACTGATGGAGGAGAAGGTCAGGCAGAGCGGTAGCTACCAGCTTCCCTTCTGATATTGCTACCTAATGGGAAGATCAGTCTGCCTGTGAAAACAAGTCTGCATTGATACCTCCAAAAGAATGGATCCAAGGCGGTGTGGCTGGATTTAAAACCTGCCCTAAATCTAGAAAGTACTGGGCGCTTTCCAATTCTCAAACATCTATGATTCTGTGCTACACAATGAAATATAAGAACCAGTTCTGCAGGGCCAGGGAGCGATAGAAAAGGCCAGTTAGAGCCACTAGCCCAACCGGTAGAATTCTATCCCAGAAAAATAATGTCCACTTGATGATTCGTGAGCATGCTGTATGCCAATGGAAGGTAATTGCATTCTGAACTACGTGATCATGATTATTGTATTTATTGGGACGGCTCAGTGCAGAGTGCACCAAATCCCCAAAATGCCAGTAGTGTGCCAGGCATACCACAACTGAGAGGCAAGCACGTTAGGCACTTCAGCAACGAGACCTTGTAGGCACTAGCCCTGGTCATGGTTCAATAAGAGGGTATTTTACCTTTGGCAGGAAAGGGGAAAGGTTGCAAATTCCCTAGGTACAGAGGCTTACACAGTTACAGTGCAAAGTGAACAGTAGTAGTGGCTCTTGTTTGAGACCCAGCAGAGCCCAACCGAGAGTCAGGGCTCTTGAGACCTAGTGCCTGGGGTGCCCTCTTCAGCCCACTCTCTTTTCAAGCAAATATGTCCTTGCAGGTTTCCAGGCCAAGCTCATTTAATGTCTCTCATTGGGGACCCTGAGCACTGGCTCGTCCCCAGCTGCTGCTGCTCCTCCATAAATCCCAAACAGACCTGAACCCAGTTGTAGTGTCCACCAATCACAGCTGGTTCCATACACGGCTCTGTGTACGGTTCCTGGGGATTGCTCTCTGCATCCAGTTTCTCTGCAGCTCGTAGCTCGCCACGCTGCTGCTGCTTCTTCCCAAAAGTGTCCATCCACTTCCTGGTAAGAGTCCTTTCTCCTACCTGGCCAAGAGAAAGGGAAGTGCAGTGGGGAAGGAGCTGATGGGAAACATAGTCCCCTGCCCAGAAGTGCCCAATCATTTCTTGGGTCCCTCTACCTGGCCAGAAGCAGGGGATGAGCAGTGGGGAGGGGCTGATGAGAGTCTGTGATACAGAAATGGCTTGCTATTGTGTGTCAGAAACTCCTATCAGGCCTGACAAACTCACTACACCTTGCTGTCATGGTATTTACAATTTATGCATTGTAAGGTATCAAATGAAAGCTGGTATCACATGGTTTATTAATATTATTGTGAAAAGTAAGTACTAAATATATATGAGGAATTACGTGTACTTACAGATATTATGCTTTAAAATCTGTAACCAAACAAAGGGTGATGTAGACTCTCTTCCAGACAGGAGGGGAAGTAATTATCACCCCATCTCTAATGTAAATTGAGTAGGATAAGCAAAACACAATGGAAGCTGCGTTTGCATGTAAGTCAACAGGAAAAGCCAGGTTGACTGGAGATGTGATATTAGCATGGGAGACCAAGGCCACAGGGGGTCAAAACAATGGGTTTGGGGAAAATATAAGGCATAGCAAAGAGACATTTTTGATCCTTTTCACAGAGGAACATGCATGGCAGAGGGAAGTGGCTCATGAAAAATCTGTGTTGTGATTTGATTGAAAATCAGCAACTTCTGCAAAAGGGTGAGAACCTGTTTGAAACAAATGAGTGTAGCCCGATAAAATTATGTTTAGTCTCTGAAAAGTATGTTATACTTTTGTTTTGTTTGGAACCACTTGTTTCTACCATCCTTACTCAGGAACACTTAAAGCTCTATGTTCCGCGCCTCGCTCAACAGGTCCCCAATCTTTGCTGGGGGCCTGTAGGCACTACTGGAATAATAGTAATTAACAAATAATCACTTAGACTGTAGCAGCATCTCCCATGTGCTAGATACTTTCCAACACAAAAGAGCATCATAACCCATGGTCTCAACCCTGGGTCTGCACAATTTATAGATTGATTGGCCAGCTGACCCTACTTAAACCAGCAGCAGGAACAGGAATCTGTCTGAACAGGACTCCACCCTGCCCCTTGATTTCCTCACAGCCTGACTTAGCATGACTCCTGGTATCTGATTCATTGTTCTGACCTGCAGTTTGTCTCTTGCTTCTGAATTCCTGGTATCCTGACTCCTGTCTTGTGACTATAGGTCTCTGGCTTTTACTACTAGGTATGGCTGACCACAACCCAGCCTTGACAAAGAGAACACAGTTACTAACTCAAAGAGTTTACAGTTTAAGTATTGTGTTCAAATAATAGCCCATTCCTTCGTTTTTAAAAAAAAAAGATTAATTAACAGATAATTACAACAAATGTGCTCAGTTGATATTTTGCTTGACGTTTGCTGTTTAGTTTTGCTGGAAAAGTTTGACATATTTAACAAAAACTGTATTACAGCAATGGACAGTATGGTGTATTCTCTCTGTATTTCTAAATTCCAAAATGGAATTCCATTGTTTCCAGCAGCAAATTGTGCTAGGTATTTCATCCTTCACAGAAAGTCTGGAAGAAATTCTCTTTGGCAGATCCAAACTGAATCATGCTTTCCACACAAGGTCCTGGATGGCGTAAATAATAAAAGCTGAACATTTCTATACTGATGACAAAAAGGCATAATTTATGCAAAGCAGCAATAATTTACCCTGCACACTTTGGGCTGGATTCTTATCTCAGTTGCATTGGTTTTACATTGGTGAATCTCCCACTGAAATCAATGGAGTTACTTCTGATTTCCAACCAGTTATAGTGAGAGGCAAACCAGATCAATTATATCTAATTCTACTCTTAACTGTATGTGCACAATGTGAGTCCAATGAATGCATGTAATAGCAAAATGAGGACCCTTGTGATTAAAATAAAATAAAATATTCCATCTAGAATATACACACAGCAGTCAAAAGGCTACATTCTTTCTTCAGTTACAACCATGAAACCCCATTGCATATCTCCCCAACAGTCCTGGTTTTAGTGGGAATGACTCTCTTGAACCCCTAACCTCCTATCCTCATTGAAACAGCAGCTCGGCTCCCCATTCCAGACATCATGACTTGTCTGCAGGTGCACATGGTTGCAGTGCCACTCAGGTTTGAGCCAGCCAGCCCTGCAGGACATTAGACATAGGAGCTGTTGCTACAGTGTAATTATGGGGTGAGTTTGATTTATAACTCCCCTCAGGCCTGGAATTCACACCCCTCACTGGAATTCACACTGCCTTACCCAGGGCCTCCTGCCCTTCTGGGGTCAGCACCAGTCCTCTTCCCACCACAGGCCTCCCAACCCCAAGCATGGGACTTGCTTTACTTCAGTCACTTGAAATTCTGCTACCAGAGATTACCTATTATGATACCTTTATGCCTTCAAACAACCTGACAAGAGTTAGGCAGATATTGTGCTGTGACAACTGCCTATCATAGTAACTCTTTGCTTCCTGGTACTCCCTGGTCTGTAATATCTCATTTTATAGACTACAAGTTTCTTGGGGGGAACATAATGGGGTGGACTAGGGCCAGAGGCCACCTGCTGGAGGCCTTAGGGTCATGCCGCACCCACCCCAGGAAAGAGCAGTGGCCTAGAGAGATTGTGCAGGGGGGGAGGCTTCAAAGAGCAGCCAATCAGGCTCAGGAGGGCCATATAAAAAGGAGCTGCAGAGCCAGAGCCAGTCAGTTCCTTGCTGGAACTAGAGGAGTGCTGGTGGTGCTCCTACTGGTGAAAGGAACTGCAGCACCATGGACAGCTCTATCCTGTCAGAGACTGGAGGAGGGAGACCAAGATCCTGGCTGGCTGCTGGGCCTGAACCCAGAGGAGCCCAGAGGTAAGGGTGATGCATGGATGAAGGCTGGGGCTGTGGGGAAGTGATCCAGGGAACTGAAATCAGTTTAATTAAAGGGACATGGGGGTGCGTGACTGCTATTCTTAGGATCCCTGAACTGGGACCCAGAGTAGTGGGTGAGCCTGGTTGCCCCCACAGGTCACTGGAGAAGTGGCCTACAGTTGGACAGAGATAAACCCCCAGAAGGGGATCTGAACTACTTAGTGACCCAGCTGGAGAGCTGATGCCAGAAAGGCCCAGATCAGGCAAAACCATTACCTCCAGGGAGGAAGCCCTGTGGGTGTGGCCCAATACTAGGGCCATGACTGGTTAAAGATTGCAGACACACCTGACCAGAAGGGGTGCCCATGAAAGGTGAGTGCAACCCTGTTACCTGTCTTTTTGTTCTCTGTTTGTACAGCACTTAACACAATGGGGTCCTTGTCCATGACTGGAATGCCTAGGTGCACTACAATAATTCAAACAATGAATAGATTAATTAATTATTAATTAAATTATTAATAAATAAATATATTAATTAATATATTATCCCTCAGTTAACTGAATGCAATGACTGAAGCTGAGCAAAGGATACTTGCTTGAATGAAAATATTGAAGTCCCTTTGGCGGTGTTAATATTTCTTTGTATTCACTCTCATGAATTTTTCAGCAAACTCATGCAGTCATAGAAATGTTGACATAAAAAGTTAACTTTAAGCACAAAAGATTAACAAAGCCAATATTTTAAATAGAAATTCAAGTTTTCTACTCTTCTAGTAAAGAGATGGAAACATACCACATTACCTTTATGTCTAATCAGACCAAAACATCACCATTTGAATTATGAATACTCAAACTGAATTTGGAATAGTCTATACCAAGAATTATTCTGTAAATTTCAATTAACTAATGCATTTGCAAAGATTGCAAGCTATCTTGACAGTTCATGATCAGAAAACAAATATGTTAATTGCTTCAAATTATTCCCTCAATTCTGCTGTGAGACAGAGCCAGGGAAGAAATGTATAGTTAGACTATGCACTGTGCTTCTGGCCCTCCAGACAAAAAAGCTGCTAGAAATGCCTTCTAGACGCACTGAGTTTGTCTCTCTCACCCACAGAAATTGGTTGAATCCAACTTGTCTTTTTTTCCACATATGGCTAGTTGGGAGGCCACATCACATGTTGGCTGATTTGAACCTGGTCTCAACAATCTATGCACTGTGACTTTTTGACTATTTAAGTTCTGAAAAATATTGTACCTAGGAATAAATGTTAAGTCTTAGAAGAAATTCCATCTGATACAAGATGAAGCAGCCCAAGTGCTAAGAAACACAAGTCAACCTAAATCCTTGGCATAGTCAATGGAAAAATCAATGAGCTATTGCAAAACATCTTAACAATAAATAAATCAAGGAAGAATAATGGTTAATATTTGGCATTTATACAGCACCTTCCATCTGAGATCTGAATACTTTTGACTTACTCAAGGTCATTCAAAAAGCCTGTGACATAGCTGGGAATAGAACTGAAGTGTCCTTCATTCTGTAGTAACTTTAACATTTCTTTTCTCCTTTTCCTGCCCTATTATTTTCATTCTGAGAGTTTATTTGTTGAGGGACACATGGTTGACTGCCAAGTGCCATCATGAGCACAGATTCTAAAATGATCAAGAAAACAAACAAAATATCAACGGAGTCATTTTTCAGCCTAAAACAGGAGAGATGCAGGTGTAGCCTCTCTTCTTGCCCCAAGCAAATTCCTTTGACTACAGTAGCCACATTTACAGACACCCCCCTTAAAGGCTGAGATTTTCACTGCAAGCAACAGTCCAGGAAATGGATTCGTTTGCACCACAAATCTTATACATGGAGAAAAGGAATGAAAACTGCTGAAACAAAGCAGAAAGACAATCAGGGAAAGTATGGGAATGGAACCTATTAAGTTCAAAGTAAAAGTGTAGTTCTTGGAGTGGCTTGCAGAAAGGATGGGGTGTTGCATGTAGCATGTGAATGAAAAATCTTATGGAATCTATGGATTTTAGGTTTAACCCACTGTACAATGAGAGTGACGATGCTTTAGTAAAAATTCTAGTGATTTTTAAAACAGGGAAATGCAGTTCTGAGTTACTCACAGAAGCATAGATTTTAAGGTCAGAAGGAACCACTATGGTTATCTGGTCTGACTGCCTACATAATACAGGCCAGAGGGCTCATCCACTAATTTCTGCATCCAGTCCTTAACTTCTGGTTGAGCTAGAGTATATCTTTTACAAAGAGATCCAGCTTTGATTTAAAGCCTCCAAGTAATAAAGAATCCACTACGTCCTTAAATAAGTAGTTACAATGGTTAATTGCCCTCACTGTTAGAAATTTGCATGTTATTTCTGTATGAATTTGTATAGCTTTAGCTTCCAGCCATTGGATCTTGTTGTGCCTTTTTCTTATAGATTAACGCGCCATTCGCTATCAGAAATCTTTTCCCCATGTCAGAACATGCAGACTATGATCAAATCACTTCCTAACCTCCTCTTGGAAAAACTAAACTTATGTCTTTCACTAAGGCATGTTTTCCTCATCTCAGATAATTCCTGTAGCTCTTTAAAGCCCCCTTTCCAATTTTAAACATCCTTTTTGAAATGTGGACATCAGAACGGGACACAGCATTCCAGTAATGGTCTAAATAAATGCCTTATCTATTCTTTTTATAAGATGTGACGTTCAGTAGGGTTTGCCATATGACTGGCTCCCTTTAAGACCTGTAATATGGCACTTACATGGTTTAGATGGTCCTTTCGGTTTCAGCTGTAAATGATGAAATTGTCAATGTATGCAGCAGCATAATTGTTATGGGGCTTGAGGATCTGGTCCACCAGTCATTGGAACATGGCTGGGACCCCATATAACCCAAATGACATTGTCTGGAACCGAAAGAATAAAATGGGTGTAACATTTAACAAAAACATCCATAGCACAGGACTTAGTGATGATGGGGAAATTCAATTTCCCAGACATCTGTTAGGAAAATATTACAGCAGGACACATATTATCCAACAAGTTCTTGGAATGTACTGCAGACAATTTTTTTTATTGCAGAAGTTGGAAAAAACTACTAGGTAAGAGGCTAACAAATAGGGAGGAGCTGGTTGAGAATTTGAAGGTAAAAGGTAGCTGGGGCAAAAGTGATCATGAAATGATAGAGTTCATGATGCTGAGGAAGTGAAAAGAGGAGAATAAAGACAATGGAATTCAAGAGGGCAGACTTCAGCAAACTTAGAGAATACATAGGTAAAATCCCATAGGAAGCAAGTCTAAGGGAAAAAGAGTTCAGGACAGCTGGCAGTTATTTTTTCTTTTTTTAAAGAGACATAAAGGACACAAGAGCAAACTATCCCAATTGCATAGGAAAATTAGGAAGTATGGTAAGAGACTACTTTAATTTAGCCAGGAGATCTTCAGTTACCTGAAACTCAAAGAAGAGTCATACAAAAAAGAGAAACTATGTCAACTTATGAATATTAAAAAAAAAAAAAAAAAAAAGCATGTAGGGACACAATTAGAAAAGCCAAGACACAAAGCAAGAATAAAACTAGTGACGGATATACAAAGTATCAAGAATACATTTTACAAATACATTAGAAGCAAGAGGACGATCAAGAACAGGGTAGGCCCATTATTCACTGAGCAGTGAAAGACAATAACAGAAAACGCAGCAATAGCCAGTGTTAAATGGCTTTTTTGTTTCAGTTTTCAAAAAAATGGTTAGCAGTGATCGGATGACTAGTGTAGTGAACATGAGTGTAAATGGGGTAGGATCTGAGGCTGAAAAAGGGAAAAAACAAGAATTACGTAAACAATTTATAGATCTTCAAGTCAGCAAGGCCTGATGAAATAAATCCTAGAATACTTATGGAACTGGCTAAAGAGATCTCTGAGCCATTAGCAATTATTTTTGAGAACTTGTGGAGGATGGGAGAGATTCAAGAATACTTGAAAAGGACAAATATATTCCCTATCTATACAAAGTGGAATAAGGACAACCCATGGAATTATAGACCAGTCTGTTTAAACTTCAATACCTAGAAAGATACTAGAGCAAACAATCAATCAATTTGTAAGTGCCTAAAAGATAATCAGGTTATAAGTAACAGTCAACATGGTTTGTCAAGAATAAATTTTGTCAAACTAACCTAATATCCTTCTTTGACAAGGAAACAAACCTTTGTGGACAGAGGAAAGCAGTATATGTGATATCTCAGCTTTGGTAAGGCTTTTGATAGCATCTCACATGAACTTCTCATAAGCACACTAGGGAAATATAATTTGACAAACTTACTATAAGGTCAGTGCACAACTGGTTGGAAAACCAGACTCAGAGAAGTTATCAACAGTTCACAGTTAAGTTAGAAGGGCATATTGAGTGGGGTCCCACAGGGATCTGTCAGAGGTCCAATTCTATAGAATATCTTCATAAATGATTTAGATAATGGCATAGAGAGGACACTTATAAAGTTTGTGGGCAATACCAAGCTGGCAGGGGTTGCAAGTGCTTTGGAAGACAAGATTAAAGTTCAAAATGATCTTGACAAAATTGAGAAATCATAGAATCATTAAAAATTAGGGTTGGAAGGGACCTCAGGAGGTCATCTAGATCAATCCCCTGCTCAAAGCAGGACTAACCCCAACTAAAACATCCCAGCCAGGGCTTTGTCAAGCCTCATCTTAAAAACCTGTAAGGATGGAGATTTCACCACCTCCCTAGCTAACGCACTCCAGTGCTTCACCTTTCTCCTAGTAAAAATGTTTTTCCTAATATCCAATCTAGACCTCCCCCACTGCAACTTGAGACAATTGCTACTAGTTCTGTCTTCTACTACCACTGAAAATAGCCTAGTTCGATCCTCCCTAGAAGCCCTTTTCAGGTAGTTAAAGGCTCCTATCAAATCCCCCCCTCTCGTTCTTCTCTTCTACATGCTAAACAAGCTTACTTCTCTCAGCCTCTCCTCATAAATCATGTGCTCCATCGCTCTAATTATTTTTGTTGCTCTCTGCTTTCCAATTTGTCTACATCCTTTCTGTAGTGGAGGACCCAAAACTGGACACAGTACTCCAAATGAGGCCTCACCAGTGCCCAATAGAGGGAAATAATCACTTCCCTTATTCTGCTGGCAATGCTCCTACTAATGCAGCCCAATATTCCATTACCTTTTGGAAATAAGGGCAAGTTGACTCATATCCAGCTTCTTGTCCACTGTAATTCCCGGTCCTTGTCTGCCAAACTACTGCCTAGCCAGTCAATCCCCAGTCTATAGCAGTGCATGGGATTCTTCCATCCTAAGTGAAGGCATCAGCACTTGTCCTTGTTGAGCCTCATCAGATTTCTTTTGGCCTAATCCTCCAATTTTTCTAGGTCACTCTGTATCCTATCCCTCCCTTCACATCATTAATGGAGATGTTGAACAAAACTTGCCCCAGCACCAACCCCTGGGGCACTCCACTGGTTACCAGCTGCCAACTAGATATCAAGCTGTTAATCACTACCCACTGAGCCTGATCTAGCCAGCTTTCTGTCCACCTTATAGTCCATTCATCCAACCCATAGTTTTTTAACTTGCTGATAAGAATACTGTGGGAGACCATATCAAAAACGTATATCACATCCACTGCTTTCTCCAAATTCACAGGGTCTGTCATCTCATCATAGAAGGCAATCAATTTGTTCAGACATGAATTGCCCTTGGTGAATCCATGTTAACTGTTCCTGATCACCTTCCTCTCTTCCAAGTGCCTCAAATGGATTCCTTTAGGACCTGCTCCATGATTTTTCCAGGGACTGAGTTGAGACTGACCAGTCTGTAGTTCTCTGGATCCTCCTTCCCTTTTTTGAAGATAGGCACTATATTTGCCTTTTTCAAACATCCAGAACCTTCACCAATCATCATGCGTTTTCAAAGATAATGGCCAATGACTCTGTAATCCCATCAGCCAACTCCCTCAGCACCCTAGGATGCACTGTATCCAGCCCCATGGACTTGTGCATGTCCAGCCTTTCTAAATAGTCCTGAACCTGCTCTTTCAGTACTGAAGAGTACTCACCTCCCCCCATTCTGTGCTGCTCAGTACAGTAGTCTGGGAACTGACTGTTGAGTCAGCCCTGGGTGGTTGGAGGTCCCCTTGCCAGGATTAATAATTTCTCTCCTACAGCAATAAAGTTCCCTGATTCAGATGGAATTGAGGATGGAGGTAGGGAGCCTGCAGTATCTGGAAAAAGTCAGAAGAATTCCTGTAATAACTTCACAAAATAGTCCCAGTCTCAGCCAATAACAACAGGACAGGTGATGGTTGGGGCCAGGCTGACCATCAGGGACATCGTATGCTTTCCCACAATTTGCATAACCTGAAAGTGGGGATAAGGCTTCACAACCCCAAACACACATTGTAACAGAATGGTGTTACAGTCCAACCCAGGTTTGGGACCACAGAGCTCTGCACCAGGGTCCCATTCATTTTTCTGGGGCTGGTCAACTTCATAGGTTTTGTTTGTTGAGCGTGGGCCCCCAGAGTCCAAATTTTCCTAAAGCTGCACTCCAAATAGTGGCAATGTTGATTCCAGTGTCCATGGCAGCCACACACATGAGAAACACAAGTCTTGGTCTTCACTGCTGTGACTGGGACCTCCTCTGGTTCCTTAAGAGATCCCCTCAATGTGAGATCCCCCAAGTTAAGGACCCACAGATCTTCCCTTACTAAGATCCAGTGGGTCGTCAGTCTCTTGAACTGGGCCATGGGTTAATGGTTCCAGACTTTTGGTCCAGGGTACCTATGGGCCTCTGAACTCCTGGGACCTCTCAAGGCTGGGCAAGAGGGGGAGTGCGTTGGAGGCCTTCATTATGTCTGCTTCACAGCCATCTGTGGGCTCCTCATCACAGCAGGCTCATCAGCAGGTGTCCTCCTGGGAGGGCCTTCACCATCATATAGATTTCTATGAGACAAATGTCATCAGTCATGGTCTTGTGATGATGCTGTAACACCCAGCCTTTTACACCAGGGAGCAATATCTGGGTGAACTGTTCGAGTAAAGACAACTCTGCCACCAGGGCTCCCATCCTCATGTCAGTTCTGAGCCATTTCAAGCATGAGTTGTGTAGCTTCTGGGTGACCAGGCAGACCATGGCTCCTGGAGGGTACCACTCATCCTGGAAGCATTGTTGGATCATCTTCCAAGATGTCCAAGGCATCAAGAATGGTGGGTTTGACTGGCACATAATTCAAGCCACAACTGGGTCTAAAGTGCAATAAGCTGTGTGAGCCACCCCCGTTAGGCATGGGGCCAGAAAAACTGTCCATTGTTCTAAGGGCCACTGGACTACTGAGGAAGGCCTCAGGATCATTGTCATGACCAATCTTTGTAAGCCTTTCTAAACTGCTAATGATTTATGTGGAATAAAAAAAATACTTTCTATTTTCATGAGTTGGGCAGAATTGTCTGGCAAAAATTCAGAAGCTGTTAGTCACCTCAGAACATTTGTGAGCCTGCCAAACTATAAGCAGAGTTAATATTTTGACTATTTACCTATGACAGGAACAACTTGACCAACAGTTCTGTTTGGCTAATACAGGTTGTGAAGTATTTTGTCAATGGCTTGGTTTATTTTCAATCTAAAAGCAAACTTGTGTTATTTTGAGGCTCTCTTGTGAGACGTGCACCTACACGAGTCTTCAATTAACTTTAAGGACCACTTCTGGATCAAGGCTTGGTGACCCCACTTTGGCCGATGGCTGTAATATAGTTACTACCTGCTGTACTAGCTGCTGCTGTTGGGCCATTAGATTGCAGCTTAACTGCTGCTGCTGGAGGGCCATTTGCTGGAAGAGTTGCTGTCGCTGATTTTGCACGTTCTGTTTCGTCACACATTTTAGCAGCTGACCCATAGCCATTCAGGTATGGGGGGAATTGTTTCTGGTTTAGATGCATGTTTATTTTTTTCTTCACCAATTTTGTAAATTTTTTCTTCCAATTTTGTAACTGCCTGCCTGAAGTAGAGCCCCTTCGTGGACCTCTCTGGTATCCTGCCATACTAGCAGATCTTTCTGGGAAGATCAAGGGAGAAGTTTCTATCCCCTGTATTCTCTGGGTGCTTCCATAACCTTCACCTCTTTTGAGGAAGGGAGTTGAAGGCTGGAGGGGCTTGTCCCCACAATGTCCTTAGGTAGAAATTTTTATGCCCACATTTTTTCTGTGAAAAGTGCACTTTCAATGAAATGTACATTTTTAGGGGAAAATTTTAATTTTCATAGAATTGTAGGACTGGAAGGGCCTTGAAAGGTCATCTAGTCCAGTCCCCTGCACTTATGGCAGAATCTTTAATTTTATAAAGAGAATTTTTTTAATTACTTTAATTTTAAATTGTAGTTTGATGGGAAAATTTCACTTTCTCACACTTTTTTCTCAACTATCTGCTTTTTACAGGTTTAAAAAAAATCCAAAAATAAGAAGCTTCTGAACCCCACTAAATGAAATAAAATGATTTTTTTTTAAATTGTGTTTCAAAATATTGCATCAAAAAAAAGAAAAATTGTGAGAAATTTCAAGCAAGGCCAAAATATTTTCTTTCTTTTGAAATTTTTCATTAAATATATTTACTTTTTTCTCCACCAGCTCTACATAACAAACATTTACCACTGGTACTATGGACAACTATCTAGGAGATGTTTTCTCTGGTTTTGGTTTTCAAACTTGGATGCTTAAATGTAAGTGCCTAAATCAATATCCATGTAATGCCTTTTGCCTGAAGGATCCAAGAGCATTTGACCAATGTAGAACCTACTGCTGATGTAGAGGATAAAAATCTCTGCAGCCCACTTTCAGGGTGGACTACAACTTCTGGAGGCCACCTCAGAGATGGAAGTTAGCAACTGTCCATTTCATACTCCAGAAGAGTGAGGAAGGAATAGGACATTCTTACCCACAGTGCCACAAGAACTTCAATATCTACCCTGAGCAGATAGGGCTACTGAGGTTTTTTTTATAGGTTTCCTCACATTAAACGGGGGTGAGGGAGATATAATCTGATTCTGCTCTCACTTACCCCAATGAAAACCGAGAGTAACTCCATTGATGTAAATAGAATTACCCTTGGTAAAACAAAGAAGAATCAGGCCAGTATGTACGAGTGAGGCATCACGAACCTCTTGAAGATTCACTTTCCTTGCATACTCCATGCTTGGTTCCACTATGATTTTTTTTTAATGCATATAAGTAGAGAGGAGAGGGGAGTTTTAATTAAAATGGCCTTTTTGTGAGACCCCAATTTAGCAAAGCTCTTCAGCACAGATTTAGCCTTAAACACCTGATTAAGTCAAACTCTATTCAGCAAAGCCTGAGCTTAAATGCTTTACTGAGTATAGATGGGCTGAACGTGCCTAACAATACTTTGCAGAATTGGGGCCCCAAATGTTTAAGGAAGGAAGGAAACATGGATGAATAAAGCAGGGCATCCACCAGCAGCAGCTCAGACTCTTCGTTGTAACAACATCATATGAAAGAATAAGGGATTCTGACAGATCCATATCGGGCTAATTACTACAGTGGTCAGATGATGCTGATGTTACGGTGTCTATCGTCTTCCTTTATACAACCACTACCCCTTGCTGGATTTCTTAATAAAAAGTTCTCTGCATCCTCATACTAACCATCAGCTCATTGGCAGGGATTAAAAAACTGGGTCAGTTACAAAAAAGAAAAAAGATGTCTAACGATAGACTCGCTAAGTCTAACACTAAAAGAAAAGGAATAGTTTATAGTACTTAAAGCTTAGCAACAGACATTCCTTAGGCAAATTTACATGATCTGCGCTTAACCACATTTTTTTCTTACTATTCCATTATCCTGAGTTTTAAAAAATGAGAGGAAGGAATGAAAAAGAATATAATGATATCAGCTCAGATAAAAGTAAAGGGCTGAGAAAAGGCCTGTCACATTCTGTTAGAAACTGTATTCTTATCATGATTTACATTTCCTTATCAACTTTCAAATTAAAGACCCAGACCCTCCAAGTACTTATACAACACTTTTCATTAGTAGATCTCAAAGTGCTTTACAAAGGAGGTCAGTAGAATCTTACAGATGGGGAAACTGAGGCATACAGGGGGAAGAGGCTTGCCAAGATCACCCAGCAGGCCAGTGGCAAAAGCCAGGAATAGAACCTTCTTCTCCAGAAGCCTAGTCCATTGCTCAAGACACTAGATCTCCCTGCCCTAGAACATGCAATTCAAATCATATCAGAAGAGGGATTTGCAAAAGTGGCCTTCCCACTCACCTAATCCCAGACCATCTGTGTAATTTAGAGCCACGTTAGCAGCAGGTGCAATCACCAAGGATTAGCTCCCCAAGGAAGATCTAGTCACACCCTATTTCCCTGGTCACTCTTCCTAAGCTGGCAGCAGGTTGGGATAGCATAGGAGCTGTTATCCCGCATCTATGCCATTGGAGGCTCCCCTTACCTTATGGGGTGCGATGAATGTGAAGCTGCTATGTGCTAAGAATACTGAGATGTGACAATTTTATCAACACTGCCTCTGACTTATTGTATATTGGGCTATCAAACTGTCTTCTATGAATGTATAGATCTTACTTAACACAGAACTGTGGAAAAAGAAGCAGGAAAGTAACACAATCAGCTAAATATAAGCAACCCCCTAACAAGCACTGGGAGGCAATTACAGGACAATGGCTTACTTCCAGCATTCAGACAGAAGTTGCCCTCCAGTAATGCTTGGAGCTAACAGACGAAAGGGCTATAAAGAGTTAAAGTGACTTGTTCTCACAGAAAGAGAGGTGATAAATGACTGGGTAAGATTTGAAGTGACTCTCCCCAAAACGGGGGAGTTATCACTGAGCTCTGACACAGCCGCACAAGTCCTGTGGGAGAGTCTGATGAAGCTTCAGCCTTCCCCAGTTCCAGGGAATGGTGAATCTCAGGGAGAGGTTGGTCTGGGTATAGAGTTTATTGTGTTAAAATCAGTTCTCTGAAACACTTTTGTTCTAAATAAATGATACTTTATTTTAAGGAGATGTTTTGGTTACTAGACACCTCTGTCGTTGCTCAAGGAGGAAAGAAAATTGCAGGTGCTGGACATAAGTCAGAACTGCTGAGGTAAATCACAGTTGATACACAAGGGACTGCAGCCAGAGCCCAATATGAGAGTGAGAGGATGGCAGGTTTTCATCCCAAGAGAGGTAATGACCTGAGTGGGGGTGCACTCAGAGAGACATGGTATTATTAGTTTGGTAACTATGACCTTGGGATAGTCTCACAGACAGCTGTTGGCTTTACAGACACTTTAGGCTACTGGGTGGTGAAAAACAGCCACACCGTATCACAGGATCTAGGCCACTGTTCCATGAAGGGGGTCAATCACAATATTTTATCTCATATTCCTTTCCAAATGACAATCTGTAGCCCACCATCCATTCATCCATCCATTTATCCACTTTACATCTTATGTGTCAGATGTTAGGAATTAATTTCCTCAGCAATAGATTTGAGGCTCAAAAAAAAAAATCATCCCTTCTTTCAGTACTCCCAGATGCATAAAATAGAAGAGAAAAAGAGAGAGAGTGATAAAAAAGTAATTAAATAGGCAGGGCGTGTAGAGTAGGGGTGAAACACCCAGAGTATGTGACCTTTAAACACTAAATCAGGAAACGAATCTTCTTGTAACCTATATTTCATTTCCAGTTCCCAGCATTGCTCGTATCTAAGGTTCCACAAAAAGGTCAGTGAAAATATTATTTCGAATGTCTATATGTATTGTCTAGAAATCACTCCATTTTGTCTGTCCTCTCTTTCACATTACCTCCTTTCCCCTCAGTTTCTTCAGCAATATATTCTATAGTCTAGATACTGTGTTCATGTGAATATTGGAATTCTCCAGCTATGGACAGTACCAGATGTTTCCAAATAAGATGTAAGAACCCATCAGTAGGGAGTTGTAGAATAATCTGACCCTACTGTAGGTTTCAATCTGATCGCTATAATTGATCACTTGACTGTTCTCCTTCAGAAACCTCCTTTGCCTACCAAGAAAACTGACAATGGTTAGGCTGCTGGTGTGCTGAGACCACAGATTACCAGGCTGACTAATATTACCTCATTGTTTCCTTGTACTCCCTTGTCTGTTTCCAACGGTTGTCTCTTCTCTTATATTTAGATGGCAATCTCTTGAGGAGAGAGGTAGATCAGTGAGTCATTAGCACAGAGATGGTAGTTGAATTTGTGTTTGCGAATGAGAATGGCCAGAGATAAGGTGTAGAGAGAAAATAGAAAGTGACCCAAGGACCGAACCCTGTGGAACTCCCACAAGGAGTTGAAGGAAGGAAGAGGAGGATCATTTGAAGATCACACAGAAAGCACAATAAGAAAGGTAAGAGGAGAACCAGGAAAAGACAGAGTCATGGAAGCCAAGGGAGGGTGAGATTTCAGGAAGAAGAGCATGATTCAGTGTCGAAGGCAGCTGGCAGGATAAGGGAGATAAGAATGAGCTTTGGTTAGGAAGAGGTCATTAGAGACTCCAGCAAGAGCAGTTTCAGCAGAATGCAAGGGGCAGAAGCTGGACTGGAGAGTTCAGAACAGAATTACAGGAGAGAAAGTCCAAGCAGCAACTGTAAACAGCATGTTCAATAAGCTTAGAGATGGAAGGGAATATTTATCTCTCGGAACCATTTTCACCTTCAGTAGAGTAACAAGTTTTGTACCCTCCACCACATATACACATATCTGAATAGGGCATGCCCAGAAAACTCACTGCAAATGATACTTCTGATTTTTTTTCAGGGTGGCCTAGCAGACAAAGCATTAGACTGGGACTTATGAAAGTCAGGTTCTACTCCAAGTTCTGCCCCGGCCTAAAAGATGATCATGGCAGGTCACTTCCCTGTGCTGTGTCTTATTTTTCTCATCTATAAAATGAAGCTAAAGAAAGTACTTTGTAAAGTACTTTAGTTCCATTTGGAATGTATCCTCTTGTACATTTGCCAGGGTTGGCGGGCAGGCAGGTGTGATGAAAAACCCCTCTACAGGAAAGTTTCATCTTTCATTTATTTTCCATTTTCCATTTCTATCTATCCCACTTTTGCCAGGATTAAAAACGAATTTATACAAAAATCCCCACTCATCCAAAGGATGCCAATATTAAAACATTTATATGTTACAATGAGAAATAAAGAACATAAGGACAAGACACTTTGGGTATATCTTCACTGATGGTGGCGAATTTGCTACCGTCAGATTGATTTCTCAGGGTTGAGTGAGCAGAAGTGAAGACCCACTCAATCGATCCAGAAATTGACTTAATAAATCCATCCCCAGATAAAGAGTAACTCTGCCTTGACAGGAACGCATTTCCCGTTGGTGCAGTGTAGTGGAGATGGTGTGCAGAACAGACTTTAAGAAGATGACAGAAGATAGGCAAGCTACTCTATGTAGCTTGCGTATCTCCTGTTGACTGCCACTGAATTTGCTGGCAAGTGTCGCCCAGGCCTTTGAAAAGCAACAGGTAAGTTTATAGAAACAAGTTTACAGTAAAGGGCCAAATCACCTTCTTTGCTTTTAGGCACAGAAAATCAGAAACATAGGCCAAAAGTAATCAGTGAGCATGTAAAAGCATGCCTAAATTGTCATTCCCACCCTGTATCTATGGAAAGCCTCCTCTCACACTTGTAGGGTATGAACACTTTCGAAAATCTGTCCCTTATTTAGGTTCCTAATTGGGAGCTGAACTGCTTTGAAAATCTATCCCCAACTCTAGGTGCAAAGTACTTTGAAAATCCAGCCTTGAGCTAACTTGAAAATCTCCCCTTAATGTGCAAAACATCACACAGTCAGTGCAAGAAGATTTTTCCTGCAGTGAGAAAAGACAAGTGACCTTCTTGTCCGGTCACCTATAAACAAAGGATACATCCATTCTTTCCCTAATAATGGTATAAAATTTACATGGCATCAGACAAAGAAAAAGACCCTACAAATGCTTTCCATAAAGATATAATCTCAAGGATTTAGAAGTATTATTCTTTCTAACTAAAAGGATAGCAGATTCCATCTGCTTTTTTCATTCAGTTTAGGAGAAGAAATTTGAGAGTTTAATACATTCTCCTCTCTCTTTTCCACACTCCTCAATGCTATGAAAAATTGAGAAATACCTGTAGCCAAAAGTTTCAGATGATTTATCAACCTATGGAAATTAATGGTAAAAAGCCTTGATTTTTTCCTGCAAGAAACACAGATCTAGCTTAATTTGAGTGAGGAACATCTTGATTTTCAAAGAAAACTGCAAGGATTGAGATGTGTGATTCAGGCAGATTAATCAGTTAGATTCTGCTCTTATCTACAGTGTTGCAAATTTGAATAACTCAGTATCTCCAGTTTTACACCGGTATAATTTACAGCAGATACTGGAGTATCTCCAGTTTTACACCGGTGTAATTTACAGCAGAATCTGATTCAGTGACCCCATTTCTGAAGTCACACTGGCTTCACACTCTTCATTTAGACTGACGAGAGATCGGAATCAGACCCCGTGTGTTAAAAATAGTTGATTAAGTGATCTGCTTGAGAGGAGAAGAGATTTACTTCCTGCTGAGCTAAAATGGTCACTTCCTGCTCTATTAGAGCACATACAGACAGAATGCTTTAGAAAATTCCTAAGAGACTGCGAGGAAATTCTGTACCAGTAGAGCTCCACCATTAATCAATCTTTAGTATTAATTAATTATTTCTTATTAAAAATATATCTTTTATGCTTGATTTGAATACTAAATATTGTTTAAAAGAGAGAAGTGCTTGTCAAAAGAGTAACATTTTTCTAGCAAGTAGGGTGTGTGTGTGTGTGAGTGAGAGAGATTAAACAGTTGAGTTTAACTGTCCCACAGATGGTCCTGATTTTTGATTTAAAAAGTTATAGGTTACAGGCTGTCTTTATATTTTGTTTTATGGTCTCTTTTCTTCCTCTGTTTTCGGGGGAGGGGAAACTGTGGATTAAGTTCTGGGAGACTGACGGATTAGGAACCTATACACGAATAAATGTGTGTGATTTGCAAGCAGGACCAGATGTAATTTTTCCTGGATGAAAAGATCTAGGGCAAATTACATGAATATGTGGTGCTGACTTGTTGAGCTGTTGGAGAGCAGGGACTGGGAGGAAGAGTGTTACGCTACTACATAATATTCAGAAGACATGAGAGGTAGACAGACTGGCCGCACCAAGAAAAGGATGCTCTGCTACGTATAAGGTGGAGGATAGACTGGAGGTGGCAGGTGAGACAGAGTGCAAAGAGAGAAAAATAGACTCATGGATACCAAGGGCTGTATTGCGAGTCTTTACTTTAGACACATCCCTGAGCAAGGGATGGCGACTAGTCTGCACCAACTCAGAAATGGCCCCGGCAGGCATTGTTACCCAGAGGTAATGCCCTCTGAGTCACAATGGTTCCTCCTTGCTTCTCGAGGGCAGTCATTTACTACAGGTTTATGCCAGTAGTAAGTGACTACTCCCCATCCCTGCTCTGGCTCAGCTTCTCATGCCTGCTGATGATTGAAGCCAAGGGTCCACCATTCCATGCCCTTTCCCACTTCTCATCCATCTACTCAAAGGAGAAAGTAAATGGGTTAGCCACCCTCCTTACTCCTAGGTATCTGGACCCAAGAACCAGACAGACCCTACAGGGAAGTAAGAAGAGCTCTCCCTCCCCCTTACTCCTTTGTGCTGGCACATAGCCCCAGTCCCAATCTAGCCCTTAACAAGTGTGGGAAACCTTGTGTGACGCCAGGCCCGAAAAAGCCAAGCAATTTTACAAATGGCATGGCCCAAATCTGACCCTTAAAGTTATATTATAGGAAAATACAATGGTAGTGAGGGTCATTCCTCATAAGTAGACAAGAGCTTTGATATGCAAGTGTTTTGTTGGTAGTTATCTGGGGCTGTTTACATACCTCTTGTTAAAGGTTGGCAGTGTAGATAAACTGTTTTCCTATCTATCACTGTTGATTTATCTTAATCTATTAATTAAGAGTTCAAAAGGAACATATGAACATTTAGATGGAACTCGAATGTAACAATGCTATTGTTTGTATTTCTCTTTGAAGTTTAAAGTAGTAAATACCTGTAAATGGTTGTAAATGGCCAATTACCTTGTGCTAATGAAACTAGTTACGGGTGTGCCCAGGACATAGGAGATGACATTTCAGAGTCCAAGTAATCATCTATTAAATGTTCAAGAAGGCACCTGCTGTCAAGAAAATATCAGTCAGCCTGCATGGTTCTATAGAAGACTGTAGTGGACAGATCCTTCTGTCCAAGCTTATCAGGGAAAGTTTGAATCACAAGATTGGGATCCCAGCGATCAGCTTGGAATCACCCTGCTAATTCTCATGGGAGAATTTGAACAAACTCTGCACATAGACTACTTAATCTTCATTTCTCTAGACTGGAATACTAACAAAGAAGCTCTGAACAAGGACGGATGACATTTAAGCTGTTTGGGTAATTTCAGAGACTTTGCAATTTAAGAACTTTGCAATTCAGTTTTCATCTCTACTTTGAAACTTACCTAAGAGCTTTATTGTCATCTGTGTATGTATACTGACCTTTTAACTGTTACTCTCCTTCCTTTTTAAAAAATAAATGTTAGTTGAGTTAATAAGCATTGTCTTTAAGCGTGTATTTCGGTAAAAACTATTCATTGTCATGTTTGGGAATGTGTCTGACCCTTTGGGATTGGTAGGGCTTTTTTACATATGATGGATAAGGATTTTCAGTAATCCCCATCATATTTGAGTTGGCTGTCTGGGTACTAGACAAAGGGCTGGATAGTTTTAAGGGAACTGTGTTTTGTCTACTGAATGACCAGTGAGGTGATCAGAACCTGTTTGTTGCCAGCTTGGTATATTTTATGGAAGAAAAACCACCAGTATTTAGGGCTGTGCCTGCCTCATTCTTTGCAGTTTGTCTGTTTAAGCTATCTCATCATGACTCCCCTGGATGCCAACATAACCTTGCAATGCATTTGTCCCAGAGTCTTGCTACTTTGAGAGCATGGTAATGGCAAAGGAAACACAATGAAGAATAGCAAAAAATGTACTGTCAAGCTACCAAATAAGTGTATCATCAGAGTGTATATAAGATCAAACCACAGAAACCATTTTGTCTTTGTCTTGTTCCTTGTTCCTGTCCAGCTGCGGACACACCTCTGGATCAACACACTTTGCAACTGAACTGAAGGACTTAGACCCATCCAGGTACTGGATGTATACCAGAGGAACTATACAACTCCACAATTGTCCTAGAAACCTGATGTATACGGACTTTTAAATCATTTGTATGAACTGATTGCTTTAAGCCTTTAACACTTCTCTTATTGTTTGTTTTTCTTTTATTAATAAACCTTTAGTTTTAGTTACTAAAGGATTGGCTGGCAGCGTGGTATTTCGGGTAAGATCCAAACTTATAGTGAACTGGTACTTTGGCTGATCCTTTGGGATCAGAGGGAATCTTTTAGTAAAGAGCATAGAGTTTAAATGACTGGTCTCTTTACTGGACCTAGTGTCAGTTTGGGAGCCAGAGACTGAGATGCAGTAAAGGGGGCTGTGTGTATTTGCACAGTGGCTTCTTGATAACCAGTGTGGGGGAATCTGAAGCACTGTTTGTGGCTGGTTGGGAAGTCTGACTGCAGTGTCACCCACCAGTGCTGGGAGAATCTGCTCTCCTTTTACAGCCTGCCCTGACCCTGGCATTATCAGTGGGCTACCCTGGGCACGGACGGGTTACACTGAGGCCCCCTGCTAGAGGACTCATAGCCCTGCCACACACACACATCCCTCCAGAAAAGGGCAATGAAGAGGGTCCTCCAAGTTGCTAAAGTAGCTGTGTAGGACGTAGTCAATCAGAACAGGGCATCAGAGAGCAGCCACTCAGGACCCCACAGGCTAGTATAAAGAGAGCTGCAAGGCCAGAATGAGGTCAGTTCTTTGCTGGAGGAGTGTGGCTGTGTAGTTGGCTGCTTGAGGGAGTGATAGGACCTTGAGCACAGCAGTGCTGGTACAGCCTAATGGGAGTGAGAAAGACCTTCATGTTGGCAACTGGAACTCAACCAGGACAAGGCCCTGAGGTAAGGGTGAGGAATGTGCTGGGTCCATAGGAAAGTGGCCCAGGGAATCATAAAAACCACTTAGTTAAAGAGACATGGTGGACAGCTGCTATCTTTAGGGTCCCTGGGCTTGGACTTACCATAAAGGGTGGGGTTGGACTTTAATGCACCCCAGAAGGGGAACTGAACTCTTTTAGTGGCCCAGCAAGAGAGCTGGGGCTTGAAGGTTAGAACAGTGCATCCAGGGTGGAGTCCTGAACTATGGCTCAATATCAGGGCCGAAGCCATTTTAAATGGTGCTGGACTTATTAAGGGTCTGAGCCCAGGCAGGGATATAGGTAAAAAAAGGCCAAGTGAGGGGTCCTGGGATAGGACCTCCATTGGACTGTTTCCCCAGAGGGGGGTTTTATTTCACGCACACTGTGTGTGACTGGGCCTGAGGGCTGAGTCACCGGGCACTCACCACAAACAGAGAGAGTGTGCAGGCACACACATTTGTAGAGGGGTGTTTGAAAGAGGTGAGTATGACCCCATTTCAGATGTTATCTCCAGTTGGACAGCCCCAAATTGAGGTATCCAACATCAGAGGCTTTTTTAACATTTTGGCCAAGTGACTTGCCCAGGGAGACACAGGCATTCTGTAGAACACAGTCCAGATCTCAGGATGCCTTCACCTTATACCACACCCTCTCTGTTGACACAGTCTAGGTGGAAAATCTGATTTATGGAATTATTTTTGGTAATAGGTCAGCACAGGACATCAAAGATACTGTTATTTTCTGAGATATGCTACAGGCATCATTGTCAGAACCATATAGACCAGGTGTGAGATCAGGACACACCAGACGCTGCTGGAACAGATGCAAAACCTGTAGACATATCTCCATAGTTGCAATGGTCAACACCTTCCACAACACATCGGTGAAGATCTCTGGCTCCTACAAATGTCTGTCATGATATGTGTTGTACCTCATTCAGTGCTACCCCAATAACAACTATGTGGGCAAAACCAAACAATCACTATGCTCTTGAATGATCTTACACAGGGTGTTTTTCTCTTATCATTTTCCTATCACCTGTGGGTGAACACTCTTATCTGACCCCTCAGTCTTCATCCTTAAAGGAAACCTGCACAACACTTTCAAAAGATGAGCCTGGGAGCTTAAATTTATTACTCCGCAAGATACTAAAAATCATTGCCTGAACAGAGAGACTGGATTTATGATTTAGTACAATAATCTGTAACCCACTGACCCCATCTTTTTGTCCTATGACTGCAGAGGTGTTAATGATCCCTTACACTATATGCTACTTACTTACGCTGAACAATTTGTTCCACCTTGCATTTTGCTGTGATGCTGAGAGTACCTCTCCCAGCCCTGAAGAAGAGCTCCGTGTGGCTCAAAAGCTTCGCTTTTTTACTAACAGAAGTTGACCCAATAAAAGATATTACCTCATCCACCTTGTCTCTCTCATATCCTGGGACTGACACAGCTATAACTACATGGCATACAAAGGAGAGGACTGTGAGATAAAGGAGGGCTTTCTGTTTGGGCTGATTAGGGGCAGGGGGCACATGGAGATTACAGAGAACAAACAGGGTGCACTTGAACAGAAGGTGAAGAAATGGGAAGGGTATAAACCCTACTTATGAGCCCTACAAAAATTCTATTGCTGGCAATAGAATTGCCTTACAATCTTTGATTCTGACTATTGAGAGGTCACTGAAGGAAAGGGATGCTATTCAGGAAGATCTGGACTACCTTGTACACTGGAGCAA
>ML675690.1:1255244-1354844 GCA_007922155.1 Mesoclemmys tuberculata | reverse complement strand
TGGTCCCTTCTGACCTATGAGTCTATGAGTCTATGAGTATATGAGTCCAATTGCTGGTTCTGTTGAAGCCAATGGAAAAATCCCATAGAAGGCATCTAAATAAAACTCAGCAGAGCAAAGGAAAGAAGTGGATCAACTAACCAGATAACTGGCTAGTGAAAAATGAGCATCAGTGAGGAAAAGCAGGGACCCTTGAGAGACTAAGAAGAAAAATTGCTGAGAAGAAACTTTCTATAAGCAGCAGAGTAGAAATAAAGTTTTATAAAGGTCATTTAGAGGAGTCTCTGAAGACGGCATACAAATGCACGAAGCAGGCGAAACAGAGGGCTAATCTAATTACATTTCTAATGGGGGAGAAAGTGAACCTATAAAAGGAAAAAACATAAAGGTGTTCAGTTTCAGCAGAGCAAGATTTTTTAGAATTAAAAGAGTTGGGTAAAACTGAAAGAAATGAAATGGTGAATGAAGGGAAGGGACAACTGAGGAAAATTGAAATTCAAGTATACATGACGGAGTTCTCTGTAAATATATCAGATGTAAAAGAGGGGTGACAATACAAAATGCCCTGCGCTAAGTAAGCTAGGAATGACCCAAACAAGGAGTATAAAATGTGAATTACAGAGGGGAGGTAATAGACCATTGGTTCTCAAATTGGGGGTGCGACCACTTAAGGGGTCACAATATGGTTTTGTGGGGGTCGTGATCTATGAGCCCTGGCACTGATCAAAAGCAGTGAGAAAAGGTAAATTCATTTTAAACAACAGGTGTAAACTTGGCATTTAACGAAGCATTAAATATAAAAAATGTTTTGTTTTCTAAGGCGGGGATGGTCTCACTCACAGCCTTGCTGTGTGGAAAGGGTCACCAATACAAAAAGTTTGAGAACCATTGTGATACTGTTTAAAAAAATAGGGAAAAGTAAAGAGAAGGAATAAACAGCAAACTAGCACAAGTAGTTAAAATAAATAATAAATTTCTTGGTTGCAGAAGAAGACTGCAGGCCAAGGGATTGTAAAGGTAAGATATTATTGTTGTTCAAAGAAATAGATATTGTAAAATATTACATTAATTCCTGACCTCCATTTTCACAGAAGAAAAATAAGGGACAAATGTTAGAAACAGACAAAAATATCCCCAGAGAGGAAGAAGAAATATTACAGGAAATCTCAATCATGCCAGAGCAGGTAATCAAAAATAATGGTTTAAGCCATACACATCAAGAATGGGGGAAAAGGGGAGAAACCAGTCTAAGTGCCTCTACTCAAAGTATGCTTTACAACTTTTATTGCATGAATCCGAGGGAAATGAGAGGCAAGAGGAGAAAAGGATAACATTTCAGCTCACAGCTCTTGAAAAACGTATCAGTGACAAGCTAAAAGCTAGATTGAAAGTATTTAGCCCACTAGTTCTTCAGTTCTGCAGGCGAAACAAATGTCTTTGGAAGGCAGCACAAGAAAACCACTCCTGAAAGTAGCCACACTTCATTCTTTTGTAATTCAGATGAGCATTAAGAATCTGATTCTGTTCCATTCAAGCTGGGGAGGTGATTTGACTTGGTGCTGGATCAGGCTCTAAAATGACAGGACTATGTGCTTATATGCCTGTTTGTGGAAGGCATTATGGCCTAGGGGCTCGCACAGCAGACTGTGACTCCAGGCGACCTGGCTTCTAATCCTAGCTCTCATAGCTCAGGTGACCTTAGGCGAGTTGCTTTGCCCTTTGCTCCTTAGTTTTCCTATATATAAAGCACCGATGAAAAGTGCGGTTTAGGCGTTTAGTATTGCTATATAATTAGGCTTACAGGGCTCACTCAGAAACCAGCCTACATGTCCATTTAGGGGACAATGGGGTAAAAGGCATCTGCTTACTTGCATCTCAGGTCACAGTACAGGGGGTGAGCAGCTGCTACTCCTCCCCTGTGCAGGTAGGCAGTGAGCAAATTGTTACTTGAATCACTATACAGCCCCTGATCTGCTCCTGGGGTAGTGCAACTATGCACTACCCATTACTCAGAGCAGATTGCAAGGTTCCTGTGTAGCCCGTAACTATTCACCTCTTATTTCTAATAAAGCTGCAACATTTCTGAAGGGAAAATAAGAGATGTGCAGCCTCTAGGGGTAACTTGTCTTAATTGTATTCACTGCCTTGCCTTTATTATATTCTGCCTTTCTTAAATTCAGCAGTAATGCAAGGAACCTACAGGCCGATAGCCTGTAAGCAGTGATGATATCCCAAATTTTCAATAACCAGTTCTATAATGGCAGGTCATATTTAAGAACCTATTCTGAACTTCGGACTACTCTCCACCTGAAATTGACAAGGCAAAGTCAATTTCGGCGGCGGAGAGGGAGACTTGGCATCGCAGCCAAGAATCTCCACTGTGAAACTCGCTCTGCGCTGCCAAATTCGAAACCCCTCCAGCGCCCCGCAGAGCGCAAGGGGAGGACGCTAACAACTGGTTCGCTGCCTTTTTTTTATTTTAAAAACCGGTTCGCGCGAAACCCGCCAGCGCCCCGCAGAGCGCGACAGGGGAGGACGCTAACAACCGGTTCGCTAAATTTTTTTAATTTTAAGAACCGGTTCGCGCGAACCAGTGCGAACCCGTTGGATATCATCACTGCCTGTAAGACATTGGCTTCAGCAGTTAGCATGAGGCTTGAGGCCTATGACTTTGTTACAGATAAGTGTTCTAATCATTACCCCTAGGTTTTGGGGAACTGGAAATAGAACAGAAGGGGGGAGTTTGTCCATAACAACCCCAGCCAATCACAGAAACATGAGCTAACACAGCTTTTGGAAACTTTTGGAAAAAACATCCAACCACAAAAGTGCCATGGCAACAAATTGACATATCTGATAATAATTTGAGATAATTGATATACTAACCTATAGGAGAATAACACCTCAATATTAGTAGGGTGAGGAAATACAAATAAGGAAGAGGGGAGGAAACCCCTATTGAATACACATTAAACATAGTGGTGTCAGCATAACATTTTATAAAAGTTACACCTCAGCCTGTGGGCAGTAGAAGAGAGAGATGTGGCCCATGGGAGGTACCAGGGTGATGGTCACTGGTGATGAGGAGGAAGGTGATAGCCAACATCTTCCTCATTACTAACATTTCAGGTTGTTCTGCAAGGGATGGTGTGAGTATGGATGTTGAGGTATACTTTCTGTATTATCTCTGCCTTATTGAGTTAAAGTGTTTGACTTTGCCAAATGTGTTAATAAACTATATGTCATTATAGAAGAGTTCCTACAATGTGAGTTTTGCAACCATGCACATCAGGGTTTCCAAACTATATAGCAATTTTAATAATACTGGGCCTGATCTTGGAGCAAGAACTTATCAACACTCAAAGTGATAACTGGGAATTCTTAAGTAATCAATATAATGAATACATAATTTATAGTTCAGGCTACAGCTGCCACTAACTACATCTGAGTAACACTCTACATGAGGATAGAGTAGGCTATGGGGGATTCTCAGACGCATGTGCCTCCACAATCTTCAGCTATGAAGACAAGGCACAGCTAATTCAAAGTTACTCCCATGTTTTCAAAGAGGGATGCTGGGATTCCTAACGATAGCAGTATCAAAGCACTTTTCATCAGTAGGTGTCAACACACTTTACAAACTCATTTTAGACATGGGCAAACTGAGGCACAGAACAGCAACGTGACTTGACCAAGGTCACTGAGCAGGCCAGTGGCATAAAACCCAGGTCTCCTGAGTTGCACTGTGGTGCTCTAAGTCCTATTAGCATTAGCCTCTTCTAGAAATCAGTATGGTGGTATCAAAACAAATTAGAGATTCCAGCTGAGATCCTTGAATCTGAAAACTAGATAATATTTACACTGGATTTGCTGTTCTAATTAAACTATAGCTGTGTGTGGCAAATGCTGCCCTGCTGTAAACCCAGGGAATCTCCACTAACTTCTGGGGCTTGTAAAGCCAATTGGTGACAGTGAGGGTAGTGGTTACCCCCCACCTGATTCAGTGATGTGGGGACTGTTTATGCTTTCCCCTCAGGGACTCTGTAAGGACTGAGGAGGCAGCAATCCACATTTGACAGCCCCCAAAAGAGTTTGAAGGGTGGATTAGCCATGGAGTGACTCTGCCAAAGCAGCAAGCATGAGATCCTCTGAGGAAGAAACTCAGTTCACTGGATTTTGATTCAGTGAATTGTGTTGACAAGCCATTTTTAAACTTCACCACGCAGAGTTCACACAGATCTGTTTTCCTGTCAGAGACAGGTAAATCTAAGTACGAGGGGCTTGATCCTCAGCTGTTGTAAATTAACATAGATCCAGTGACTTCAATGGGGCTGCACTGATTTATATCAGCTATCCAAGGTGACACAGCAAATCAGCACCAGAGCCACGAATGAATCCAGGACTCCCACCTCCTGCCATTAAACGGTAGAAGAACATTTTCCCTCCTGGGGTTTTGAGAGCTTTACATTAATGTTCAATATTCAAAGCTGTTGGATTAGATCTTCTATTATATGTAAATTAAATCTACATTTAAATATGAGTATTGAATTCACAAATTATAATGCAACAATCTAGGAATAAGCCCTGAATAATTTAACTAACCCTCCATAAAAATGAAGCAGCCCTTTTCCAGCAGACAGCGGGCATTATATAACTAAATGAGATTTTGAAATGAGGCACACACACATAAGAGACAAACAGATGTAATGGAAACTCAATGGCAGAAAATTTCAAAGCTGTGGGATATGAACAGAAGACATAACTATATGAATGGCCGCACATGAAATATTATTGTATGCTAGAGAAAAGCAAGCGTCTGAGCTGCATTCAAAAGACAGCTGAGAAAAGGTACAAGCAACTGATAGGGAAAAGGGCCACAGCGTAGGAGTATATGATTAAACGTGCTCTGGTGGTTGGGTGGAATCCAGATCAGCAGCCCAACAGCTGCACATTTTGGACAATCTGTTCCTGATTAATAAAGGAAGAAGGGAGGCCAGGTATAATCATCTCAGCCTAGTGTTATGAATGCATAAATCAAGGTTTCAGCATCTTTTACAGAGAGCCTGGTGTGAAGTGTGAAATATGTTTCAGGTGGTAACAAGGGCATTCTGAAAACTGATCTGCAATAAATCAGGATGGGAGTCTAAAGGGAGGTGCAGTTCCTCAGTGAAGGCCAAGAGAGGATCGCACAACACCAAATGACAAGCCAGGGAGCGCTTTAGAAAAGTTACAGAAAACATAGACATTTAGACTAGTTTGGTTTGTCAGCTCCTGCAGCTGGGTTTGCTTTCGTCCTCATTACAAGAGCACCATGAAATACATTCACCTCAAACCTGCTAAAATTGAGCTTTGAGTTTGAGCTTTGAGACATTTGCAAACTTCAGCCCGTGCTAGCAGACGTCTGGTGGAAGTGGGCTCAGATTGTTGGCTCAGCTATGAAATCAATGTATCTCCTGTCATGAGACCCACTGAACTACCCTTGGTGAGCTCCAGGACATTGCTTCCTTGCTTTCAATGATTTTACAGGGGAGGAGTTAGTCAGAAGATACCATCACTGGTGGTGGAGTAAGAGGTAAAGAAAGGGCACCTGTGAGATGAAAAATGGTTTATGGGCTTCCCTTTGGAGAACAGAGATTAATGCAAGCCCTCAAGCTAAATGGGAATGGGATGGTTCAGGGCCAATTCCCACAAATGGAGCAGCAGGATTCACCCAGCTCTATTAATAATAAGGTTTTTTTGTGATGCTGCTTACAGCTAATCAGACATGCGTAGGGGTGTCAGAATAATTAGGGCCATCATCTCACTGCTGAATCCTTGCCAGGGCTCTGTGCAGCCTCTTGATATGGCAGACCAGTCTGCAATAAGAATACAGTCCCCTAGCACCCTGTGCTAAGATGTAGGGTCAGACCCCTGCCTCTCACAGTAGCATCTCCTGGCAGTCCATTAATACATGTTAATTGCTGCCGCATGCCCCCAAGTGCTCAGCACACAGCATGACCAGCAAAAGGCATACAACTGTCCAGCTGATTCCACTGGTGTTCCCAACGGCCCTCCCTCCTTCTGTTTCTCCCTTGCAGCAAATTGGTGCAGCATGGTTGCTTATTTCTGGATACGTCCCACCAATCCCAATGCCCCTTCTCACACAACCATTCTGCCACTCCTCCTTCACCAGCAGCCAGTAGCAGGCCTGTCTGGACACCAGTCATGCTTGTTTTTTCTCTGGCTAGCACCTCCCAGAACCACAAATAGCAATGGGCACCTACCTGTCTCAAGATACCCTACCCAATTTTGCAAATAGGCTAGGAATGTTGATGCCATGCTCACAATCTGGCTCATTTGCAGGCACACATGGATAAGTACAGTGCCTAGTACAATAGGACCACAAGCTCAGGGGGGGGCCTCCAGGCACCATAGCTGGAGCCAGAATTAGAAACGATTTCCCAGCTTCCAGTCTTTTCCTCAAACCCCTGTATTCTTCCCCTCCCATGTTGGAATGTTACCTCTGTGCACTCTTTGCAGTCTGGGCAATGACCTTTCCTTCCCCTACCCTTCCTTTACCCTCAACAACCTTCACAACACAGGGTGTATTATGACAATGAACCAGCCACGGTGAGATGTTTCTGATGATGAGGCAAGTACGAGTTATCTATGGCAGTGGTTGTCAAACTCTACCACGTTGCACACCACCAACATAAAATGCCACCACCAATTTTTTATAAACAGACTATGTATGAGAACCACCTTAAAACCTAGGTGGTGTTAAAACAAATTTTATCAGTAGCATAGCTATGTATATAAAAAGTTGTAGTCTTGCAAAATATTAGTAAATGCATTATAAACTTAACCCATCTGAGATGGTGGAGTGAAACAACTTTTGAAAATAATTCTGCAGTCTTAGGGTATGTCTTCACTGACAGTGGCAAATTTGCCACCCATCAGATCGATTCCTTGGGATCGATTGAGCAGAGTGGAGTCCTACTCAATCGATCTGGAAATTGACTTAATAAATCCACCCCTGGAAAAAGAGTAATGCTGTGTTGACAGGAGGGCATTTCCCATTGGTGCAGCGTAGTGGGGATACCGCGCTCATTCAAATTTAGGAAGTTTGTGGGAGATACAGGAGCTCTCCCTTTGACTCCCGCCGAATTTCGTGGTAAGTGTAGACCAGGCCTTAATTAATCGGTGTATGTGTACCATTAGGAGATGGCCTGCATGCTACTGGTGGTTTGGGAACCACTGATCTATGGACTATGGTAACTAATACACAGTTAACTCTCCTGATTAAACATATAAAAATGCTGCAGAAAGCTTGTTGGATGGTCAGAGATGTATTATCAGCTGAAAAGTACCTAGATCAGAGAAGAATTATGGGTCTTAAGAATATACCCAATATCTTACTTTTTCTTCTCGTTGGTTCCTGAGAGCTCCATGCATCCAGAAGCTGCTGAGCCCATTAATCAGAACTCTCTCCGCCAGTGAAGTTACAGAATAATATCAGGCATCTTGTTCCATCATAGTAAGACCACTTTGTTGCTCAGGGCGATCCTCCCAGCAACAATTATGAAAGCTAAAATTAGAATGAAAGAATTTAAATGATCAGAGAAACAACTAGGGCAAAATGCTGCTCTCCAGTCTGCTTGGTGGCTCCTGGTACAAGCATTCCGCTCTCCTGAGGTGGGCTATAAAAGCAGAATTCTGCCCTAAGTTAATAGCATTTAGTGAAGTTGAGCTCAATGCTGCAGGAAACTAATGCATCTAATATGGTACAGCCAGTAAATAAAACTATTATTCTCACTATATTTAGGTCTGGGATCCTTTCAGATTTGGGGAACATAGCCAATGTGGAGTGCATATAATTACGTGGTTTGAAACCTCCTTCTTGAAGTGATTATTATTATGAGGCAAAGAGAACATTTGTCTATCCCAATATAGTATTGCCAACTCAAAACACTCAAAAAGCACAAGTCAGACCTCAAATCATGAGATTTAAAAAAATGATGATTTTAAGCATCACTTTATTTGCCCTCTGGTTTCTGAGCCTTTAGGATGCACCTGGACCACATCTTCCAGTTTTTCTCTGTAACCTTCAGGGCTAGAAAGTGGTTTTGGTTTGGTTTTGAAAGGAAAATTGATGTTCTCACTTAATCAAATGAGTCCAGGAGCTGGGGCTTTGAAGAAAACATTAAATATCACTCTGCCTATATCCAAAATGTCACTGCACCCCTAATACTTGGGAGAACTTATTCTTTCCATGCTCCCAGTTTCCTCATACCATCTTTGGCCCAGATTCTGGTTTTGCTTATCTTAGTCTAACTAGATGCATGTCAGTGGAATAATTCTAGTTTTACACCAGTGCAACTGAGACCACAAGCTTGCCCTTTGTGTTTTATAAAGCTCCATTCTATGTGGCTACATCAGCAATTAATCCAAATATTAAGAAACTCCAGATTTTGCTTTTCTATCAGTTTTGAGTTTTATTTAAATTTTTTTCTGCGTACTTAGACTCCTAATGGCACAATCCTTGGCCTTCCATGTTCGGAGGGCTTTAAATTTAGATAAAGAGCTGAGATCTCATGAGTGAGGAGTTCTGTTCAATAAGTAGGTATCTATAGTCATTTTAAATCTACAAATAGGACCAATCTTAGTTGGAATTCTCCTTTATCAGCCCTAAACCTGCTGTTAGACTCTCTTCTATTGTGATTAATAACATCTGAACTATGAAACTAAGTCAGCTGCACATAATAAACTTGGTATCAATTTTACAAGTCACACATAACCATGTAATACAATAACTCTGTACTTTACAAACCGACTTGGCACCATATGTTAGAGGGGGGAGATAAGTTGGTAATTTCAAGCAGAATAGGGTCCACATACAGGGGGAAAATGTCTGAGTTCCATTGCACCCACTCATATGCAAGCCCCCTTCAGTCTATCTACACTAGCCAGAAGTGTCAGAAGCTTCTGTAAAAGAAATAGGTAGTTCAGGTAGCTTGAAAGGATTCTGGGGGGGGGCTTCTGTGTCCTTAAAAGGCATTTTCTGAAAGAGGTATCAGGGACCTCTTCTGAGCCATCTCCTCTGTGCATTTCTTTTCTCTGTGAAACCAATTTTCATTTACATTAAAGCTCTAGCACTTAAACGGACAAACTAAGTGTCAATGTAACATAGACCCACTGCCGGAATGGCGTTAAGCAGCCTTAGCGTAAATGCATACCAAGCCATGTTCCCTTCCAAGCATGGTGTGTCTCCCCACAAAGTAGCCTAATTTCCCATGTTCCTCCATTTTACAGTGAGGATGTTGTGTTATGTGTCATCCCTTGTACCTTTCTCGCTCTGTGGGTATCAGTTCCTGGCTAACTGACTTCTCTCTCTGACAATCCTGCTGATCTGACGTTGATATGGATAGTAACAATTGTTAGTTACAATAGTAAAGACTAGGAAATGAAAAGGGATTTTGAAGGGATATGAATCCTTATGCTTCAGAGCATAGAAGCATAGAAATGTAAGACTGAAAGGGACATTGAGAAGTCATTGAGTCCAGACCCCTGCACTGAGGCAGGACCAAGTAAACCCAGACCATCCCTGTCAGGTGTTTGTTTAAACTGTTCTTAAAAACCTCAGTGATGGGGATTCTACAACCACCCTTGGAAGCCTATTCCAAAGTTTAACTACCCTTCTAATTAGAAAGCTTTCCCTAGTCATAGAAATCATAGAAATGGAGGACTGGAAGGGACCTTAATAGGTCATCTAGTCCAGTCCTCTCCACTGAGGCAGGACTAAGTATTATCTAGACCATTCCTGACAGGTGTTTGTCTAATCTGCTCTTAAAAATCTCCAATGACTGAGATTCCAAAACCTCCCTAGGAAATTTGTTCCAGTGTTTAACTAACCTCATAGTTAGGAAGATTTTCCTAATGCCTGACCTAAATCTCCCTTGTTGCCATTTAAATCCATTACATGTTGTCTTGCCCTCAGTGGTTAAGGAGAAAAAAATGTCACCCTCCTCACTATAACAGCCTTTTACGTATGTTAAGACCGTTGTCATGTCCTGCTTCAGTTGTCTCGTCTCCTGACTACGCTACCCTGTTTGTTTTTTCCAATCTTTCCTTGTGGGTCATGTTTTCAAGATTTTGAATACATTTTGTTTGCCCTCCTCTAGACTTCCTCTGCTTTGTCCACATCTTTTCCAAAATGTGGTGCCCAGAATTGGACACAGTACTCCAGTTGAGGCCATATCAGTGCTGAGTAGAATAGAAGAGTTACTTCATAGGTCTTGAGTACTGTAACGTGGTTCACTACTCACTGCTAACATGTCTCCTCATGGCACATCAGGGATTAGCTTGCCACTGATCAGATGCCCTGTCCTGCAGTCACTCTGCCTATTCTCTCAGTCTCACCCTCCAAGACTCTGGGTAATCCAAGACTCTGAGCTGTGGCTCAGCCCTCTGGCCAGGTTGCTTTAATTCTCTCCTTCTGGGGTTCTGACAATGTCGCTCTGCCATTCCAGGCAGCCCTCTGTTCTACGTCCAAGGATGTGCTACTTCCCCAGTGGCTGGTAGGGAAACCCAGGCCTGCCCTCTACTCTGGATTTCAGCCCAGGGACCCTGTGTTCTGCACTTGTGGTCTACTTACTCCCAGACCTGGTTGCTACTTCCCTGGTATCTGTCCTACTTCCTCCTTCTACCCTCTGGCACCTCTGGGTTTACCACCCATCCAAGCTTCCTCTACTCCATATGGCTACATCCCTCTCTGGCTTTTTTCCAGACTCTGTAATTGCTAACATACTTCCTTCCTGTCAGGAAGTGACTGCAGGCTATTTCTCCCTGCAGCCCCCTTCTGTTCTCAGCTTCTTAGTTTTATAGAAGTCCCTCATGTTCCTGCCCAATTAAGCATTATTGATCCCTGGCTCCCTTTCATGTGTAGCCTATGAGGTTAATTAGCCCATCCAGCCTACCTTGACCTCTTCAGGAATGGTGCTGGTGAACACCCCATCACACTTACAAGACTCCCATTAATACATCCCAAAATGATGTTTGCTTGTTTTTTTAAACTGTATTACATTGTTTTCTCATATTTAGTTTGTGATCCACTATAACACCCAGATTCTTTTCTTCAGTACTCCATCTTAGGCAGCCATTTTCCATTTTGTATTTGTGGAACTGATTATTCCTTCCTAAGTGGAGTACTTTGCATTTGTCCTTAATGAATTTCATCCTATTTATTTCAGATCACTTATCCAGTTTGTCAAGACCTTTTTGAATTCTAATCCTGTCCTCCAATATGCTTGCAGCTTCTCCCAGCTTGATATCATCCACAAACTTTATAAGTGTACTATCTATACCATTATCCAAAATCATTTATGAAGTTATTGAATAGAACCAGACCCAGGACAGATCCTTGACGGACCCTACTGGATATTCCCTTCCAGCTTGACTGTGAATCACTGAAACTACTCTCTGAGAATGGTTTTCCAGCCAATTGTGCACCTACCTTATAGTAGGTCATCTATGTTATATTTCCCTAGTTTGTTTATGAGAAGGAAAGATCAGAAGAAAGATATTGAAAGTGAGCGATCTGGTGCTGTTACCTGCACTGGATGTGCTATGTTTGTCTTTCTCTTACAGGATAGAGCCAACTTCATCTGTACAAAGTACAAGCTGGTTTCCATATTGGAAGAGAAGGTTAAAGGACTAGAGATACAAGTATCAGCTCTGTGTTGCATTTAAGAAAACAAAGTATTTCTCAATCAAAGAAATGATTTGTTACTGCAGGCACAGCATGAAGAAGAATCAGAGAAGATAGTGCGGGGGAGACTGAAGAATGGAAAGAAATTTGGCAGCATGTGACCTCCTGAAGAAAGAGAACCCATATGCCCACCATGCAAATAGAGATAAGAAATTGTTTTTAGGCTCTCTGCACAGGTACTATGGTGGAGAACGATTTGGAAGACTCATATGAGGGAATAGATCAGAAGGAGACCCTGTTGATCAGAAGGCATGGGATGCATTGTCCTAGGTATGGGGTTCCATGACCACCACTCCAAAGAGGAAAAGAAGGATGGCGGTGGTTGAGGACTCCCTCCTAATGGGGACGATGTCATCCATCTGCCTTCCTGATCGGGAAACTAGAGAAGTGTGCTGCTTGCCTGGAGCTAGGATTCAGGATGTGACAGAGAGACTGCCAAGACTTATCAAGCCCTCAGACCACTACTCTTTCCTACTTCTCCACATGGGCACCAATGACACTGCCAAGAATGACCTTCAGCAGATCACTGTGGACTATGTGGCTCTGGGAAGAAGGATAAAGGAGTTTGAGGTGCAAATGGTGTTCTTGTCCATCCTCCCTGTTGAAGGAAAAGGCCCAATAGGAAGCATTGCATTGCAGAAGTAAATGCGTGGTTACGCAGGTGTTGTTGGAGAGAGGGCTTTGGATTTTTCTATCATGGGATGTTGTTCCAGGAAGGATTACTAGGAAGAGAAGGGATTTATCTAACGAAGAGAGGGAAGAGTATCTTAGCAGACAGGCTGTCTAATGTAGTGAGGAGGGCTTTAAACTAGGTTCGATGGGGGACGGGTACCTAAGCCCGGAAGTAAGTGGGGAAGTGGGACACCAAAAGGAAGGCGAAGGAGGAGGGTGCAACAGGAGAGGCCTCCTGAATTGCACTGAGAAAGTAGGACAATTGGCCAGTTATCTCAAGTGCCTATACAAAAACGCAAGAAGCCTGGGAAACAAGCAGGAGGAATTGGAAGTCCTGGCACAGTCAAGAAACTATCTTATGATTGGAATAACCAAGACTTGGTGGGGTAACTCACACAACTGGATCACTGTCATGGATAGATATAAAAGGTTCAGGCAGGACAGACAGGGGTGAAAGGGTGGAGGAATTGCACTGTATGTAAGAGAGCACTATGACTGCTCTGAGATCCAGTATGAAATTGGAGATAAGCCAGTTGAGAGTCTCTAGGTCAGCGGTTTTCAACCGCTATGCCACGGCACATTTGTGTGCCGTGAAAGGTCCACAGGTGTGCCACGTCAGTGAGCCACAAGTAAATGACAGGAAGTGCTGCGCAGCTGCACAGACAGAACCCCGCCTCCGTGACATGACCAGGAGTGGACGGTCTCCATTTTTCCTCCCGAGTCCCAGCAACCTGTGATGTCACGGGACTTCCGGTTTCGTGACCGCGCAGGTTAGCTCGGAGGCGGGGTTTGGTGGCGTGGTGGTGTCCTCCCTGTGCTGTGCAGCTTGTGCTGGTCAGCGTGGTGAGCATGGAGAGTATTCAGTCAGGGCTTATTAGACATGGATAGATTTTTGATTAAACAACGTACGTTGGATGATGACAATGAATCAGGTATGGCTGGCACTAGTTCAGGTAGTAACACACATAGTACCATCAGTGTTAGTTCTAAAACCATCGTGCGCCAGTATAATGAAGACTATTTGTCCTTCGGATTCATTTCATCTGGAGAAGAAGTGCTATGTCCTAAGTGTGTTGTCTGCGGTGAGAAATTGGCAAACCAAGCTATGGTTCCAAGTAAGCTGAAAAGACACCTTCACACAAAGCACTCACATTTATGCAAGAAACCAGTTGATTATTTTAAACGGGTTATAGCTGATCAAACACGTCAGGTTAAACAATTTACCAAAATCACAACTATTTTGGACAAAGCTCAAGAAGCAAGCTATGCCATTGCTGAAATCGTGGCAAAAAAGATGAAATCACATACAATTGCTGAGTCAGTAATTTTACCAGCATGCTGTAAAATTGTAAATATTATGTTTGGCAAAACATATGAAAAAGAGATCTTGAAAATCCCTATGTCAGATAACACTCTTAGTCGGCGTACACATGACATGTCTCAAGACGTTGAGTCACAAGTGATAGCTAAAATTAAAGAAGCCGATTTCTTTGCCATTCAGTTGTCAAACCTTCAGTTGGCAACCTTCAGTTGGCAAACCTAGAGTCTAGGTTAATCTTAGAAGTAAGAAAATAAGGGTGAACTCATGGTGGTGTCTGTTATAGACCACCAGACCAGGAGGATGAGGCAGATGAGGCTTTCTTCAGTCAATTAGGGAAAGTTTCCAGTTCACAGGTTCTCATGGGGGTCTTCAATCACCCTGACATCTGCTGTAAGTGCAATACAGCAGACCACAAACAATCTAGGAAGTTTTTGGAGATAGTTGAGGACAACTTCCTGGTGCAAGTGCTGGAACAACCAACTAGCGGCCCTGCTCCTCTTGACCTGCTGTTCACAAACAGGGAAGATTTGGTAGGGGAAGTAGAAGTGGGTGGCACCCTGGGAAGCAGTGACCATGAGATGGTAGAGTTCAGGATCCTGACAAAAGGAAGGAAGGAGAAGAGCTGGATATGGACCATGGACTTCAGAAAAGCAGACTTTGACTCCCTCAGGGAGCTGATGGGCAGGATCCCCTGGGAGGCTAATATGAGGGGGAAAGGAATCCAAGAGGGCTGGCTGTATTTTAAAGAAACCTTATTGAGGGCACAGGAACAAGCCATCCTGATCTGCAGAAAGAATAACAAGTATGGTAGGCACCCAGCTTGGTTAACAAAGAAGTTTTTGGTGAGCTTAAACACAAAAAAGGAGCTTACAAGAAGTAGAAGCTTGGTCAGATGACTAGGGAGGATTATAAAAATACTGCTCAAGCATGCAGGAATCAAATCAGGATGGCCAAAGCACAACTGGAGTTGCAGCTAGCAAGGGATGTGAAAGAGAACAAGAAAGGTTTCTACAGGTATGTTACCAAAAGAGGAAGATTAGGGAAAGTGTGGGGCCCTTACAGAATGAGAGGAGGCAACCTAGTGACACAGGATGTGGAGAAAGCTGAGGTACTCAATGCCTTTTTTGTCTCTGTCTTCACAAACAAGGTCAGCTCCCAAACCACTGCAGTGGGTGGCACAGAACAGGGAGGAGATGAATATCCCTCAGTGCTGAAGGAACAGGTTCAGAACTATTTAGAGAGATTGGACATACACAAGTCCATGGGGCCAGATGCAATGCATCCGAGGATGCTGAGGGGGTTGACTGATGTGATTTCAGAGCCATTGGCTATTATCTTTGAAAGCTCGTGGCAGTTGGGGGTGGTCCCTGATGATTGGAAAAAGGCAAATATAGTGCCCATCTTCAAGAAAGGGAATAAAGAGGATCCAGGGAACTACAAATTGGTCAGCCTCAATCTGTGGAAAAATCATGGAGCAGATCCTCAAGGAATCCATTTTAAGGCACTTAAAAGAGAGGAAGGTGATCAGAAGGAACAGTGAGCATGGATTCACCAAGGGCAAGTCATTCCTGACCAACATGATTGCCTTCTATGATAAGATGATTAGCTGTGTGGATGTGGGGAAAGTGGTGGACATGATATACCTTGACTTTAGCAAAGCTTTTGATGCAGTCTCCCACAGTATTCTTATCAGCAAGTTAAAGAAGTATAGGTTGGATGAATGGACTGTAAAATGGATAGAGAGCTGGCTAGATCGTCAGGCTCAATGGTTAGTGATCAATGGCTCCATGTCTAGCTGGCAGCTCGTCACAAGCAGAGTGCCTCAGGGGTTGATCCTGGGGCCAGTTTTGTTCAACATCTTCATTAATGATCTGGAGGATGGGGTAGATTGCACCCTCAGCAAGTTTGCAGATGACACTAAGCTAGGGGGAGTGGTAGATACCCTGGAAGGAAGGGATAGGATACAGAGTGTCCTAGAAAAATTGGAAGATTGGGCCAAAAGAAATCTGATGAGGCTCAACAAGGACAAGTGCAGAGTCTTCCACTTAGGATGGAAGAATCCCATGCACAGCTACAGACTGGGGATTGACGAGCTAGGCATCAGTTCTGCAGAAAAGGATCTGGGGGTTACAGTGGATAAGAAGCTGGATATGAATCAGCAGTGTGCCCTGGTTGCCAAGAAGGCTAATAGCACATTGGGCTGCATTAGTAGGAGCATTTCCAGTAGATCGAGGGAAGTGATTATTCCCCTCTATTCGGCATTGGTGAGGCTGAATTTGGAGTATTGTGTCCAGTTTTGGGCCCCCCACTACAAAAAGGATGTGTACAAGTTGGAGAGAGTCCAGCAGAAGGCAACAAAAATGATTAGGGGGATGGAGCGCAAGATTTATGAGGAGAAGCTGAGGGAACTAGGCTTGTTTAGTCTGCAGAAAAGAAGAATGAGGTAGGATTTGATAGCAGACTTTAACTACTTGAAAGGGGGTTCCAGGGAGGATGGAGCTACGCTGTTTTCAATGGTAGTAGATGACTTAACAAGGAGCAATGGTCTCAAGTTGCAGTGGGGGAGGTCTAGGTTGGAAATTAGGAAAATGTTTTTCACTAGGAGGGTGGTGAAGCACTAGAATGAGTTACACAGGAAGGTGTGGAATCTCCATCTTTAGAGGTTTTTAAACTGCAGCTCGACAAAGCCCTGGCTGGGATGATTTAGCTGAGGTTAGTCCTGCTTTGAGCAGGGGGTTGGACAAGATGATCTCTTGAGGTCCCTTCCAACTCCGATGTTCTATGATTCTAAGGTCATGTGAAACAATAGCAAAAACCTTACTAAAGCCAAGATATGTCACATCTGCTGGTTCCTCCCATCCACAAAGTCTTGTCACTCTGTCAAAGAAGGATATTAGGTTGGTTTGACATGATTTGTTTTTGACAAATTAATCTTGATGGTTACTCGACATCTTATTATCCTCCAGGTATTTACCAACTGATTGATTATTTGCTCGATTTTCTCTTTCAGGTACCAAAGTTAAGCTGATTTCCTGGTTTGTCCTTATACCCCCCTTTTTATAGATAGGTCCTATATTTGGTCTTTCCCATTCCTCTGGGATCTCTCCTGTCCTCCACAAGTTCTCAAAGATAATTGATAATGGCTCAAAGAGCTCTTCAGTCAATTTCTTAAGTATTCTAAGATGTTCCTTAAGTATTCTAGGTAACTGACAAAATACATAAGGTAATGCTGTATTGAGGTTGGCTCAACCTAGAGGTTAGCATAAGAAACCTATAATTAATGGGAATACAGAAAATCTTTTTCTAAGCACAGATTATTCTGTAATTGCCTACTTCAGGGTTTCTTGCACCCTCGTTTGGCATATCTTGTGCTAGTCTGAAGAGCCTGGTCTAGATGGATCATCGGTGTGATCCAGTATGTCAATTCCTATATTCTCACACACACTGTAAATTTTTGCCACTTTGAAGAGCAGTTCTTCCCCTTTCCTGCCCCGTGAGCTATCCCAAGTGCATTGCTGCAGAACCATCACTGCATTTTATCATATTAGGGTCCAATTCAGCAAAGTACTTAAGCTCACGCTTAACTTTAAGCATTTGAGTAGTTCTATCAGGTCATGTTGGCAGTTAGACAAATGTTTACATATCTTTCTGATTCGGAGCCTTATACAAGAAGATTGTATGAGCTGTTTGCGAACAACTCACAATCACAGGCACGAAGCAATATTTTCTGAGTGAATCTTTCAAAATTATTTGTCCAGCTTGAGGTTGGGGGTTAGGATGGGGGACAAAACACAATCATTATGCTGTGCTTCTCTCTTGTGCCACCATTCCTATAAACCAACGAAGTTCTTGGCTGTGCTTGTACAGAAAATGACAATTTATTTTAAGGTTGTGCAGGGATATTTACTACAGATAGCAAATTATTTTGCATAATGCTTAAGACTCTAGTGCATAAAGTGAGGCTAAATCCCTAGAGTGCCCCTCAGCTTTGAACAGTTTTTCTTTGGAAAAAAAGCACTGATTGTATATGCAAGAGCAAATCTGGGGGGGGGAATCTATGCTGCAAAATAGAATATCAAATGGAAAGATAAATAACGTGCAGCTTCAAAGCAAGTTTTGCTTCATAAATCCTATAATCACAGTAAGAAAAAGGGATTATGTAAATATATTTAGTGGTTAGAGGTATTACATATTCATAATTATTTTAATTTAATTATCCACTGTAAATTACACAAATAAATAACCTATTGCACCTGAATTCTTCCCACCTTCCTGTTTTTGGCTTTTGACAGGTATTTTATGTGTTAGATAATACAAGACCCAATAAGAATGAGATTTCATTTAACAGTTACCTATTATGGAGTTTCATGCATAATTCCACAGAGGGAAGGATGGTCTTTTGGTTAAAACACAGGAGCAAGAGCCAAGAAATCTTGGCTCCACTTCAATTTTGTTACGTTGGCCAAGTCAATTATCATTTTTGGATTGCCCAAAACTGTGCTAGGTGCCACACAACAGGCTCCCTGCCCTGAAACGTATAAAATATAAATTCAGTATAACACCAGGAAGAGTCATGAACAGACCAAAAAAGGGTGAGTAAATTGGGATTGGGAAGGAGAATGGTAACAATAATAAAAGGCACAAGGGTATCTGGTGTCTATGAAAGGTACCTATATAGACCTGTGGTGGGACTGATGACACCCCCAGTCAAGAAGGTTTTAAGAACTCTTGTAGTCACAATCAGCCCCACCCGACTGCACCTGTGCAGCTTCTCAGGCCTGGGGATGGACCTTTAACAGGGAGGAACCCAGTGCAGTTGGGGGTAGCACGCAAAAACAAGCAGAAAAGGAGTACAGGGATCCCAGCCTGGGACCCTGGGTTACTCACTGAGGAATGGCTTGAGAGCGCTGCCTACCTGAGAAAGGTAGATGGGCTGGTTTTCTTTTCTTTGTTGACTTTAGCTGTGCAGAGGTAAAGGAGCTGAGCCTTCCTTCAGAGGTCTGGAATACTGTTGCCCCTTTTTTGTGAGGTGGTGGAGAACTTGCTGGAATATTTTACTTTCCATTTGGATGGCTTTGTACTCCCAGAAGGGGGTGAACTCTCTAAGAGGCACAACCAGAGAATTTTATTTTATTCCCTGGAACAGGCCCCCAGGCTTGCTGTCCCCAGGGAATAGGGAGCTAAATCCTCCCTGCAAGAGGGTGCCCATGAGATATAATCTTTGCAAGCCTCATGACTGTAACATCTGAGTGCCTCCCAATATTTAATGTAGTTATCCTCACAACACCCCTATGAAGGAGGAAAGAGCTACTATCCCCCTTTGCAAGTTTGCAGATGACACTAAGCTGTGGGGAGTGGTAGATACACTGGAGGGCAGGGACAGGATACAGAGTGAACTAGACAAATTAGAGGATAGGGCCAAAAGAAATCTGGTGTGGTTCAACAAGGACAAGTGCAGAGTCCTGAATTTAGGATGGAAGAATCCCACGCACAGCTACAGACTGGGGACCTATAGGCTAGGCATCAGTTCTGCAGAAAAGGACTTGGGGGTTACAGTGGACAAGAAGCTGGACATGAGTCAACTGTGTGTCCATATTGCAAAGAAGATTAGAGGCAAGCTGGGCTGCATTAGTAGAAGCATTGCCAGCAGATTGACGGAAGTGATTATTCCCCTCTATTCGGCATTGGTGAGGCCTCATTTGGAGTACTGTGTCCAGTTTTGGGCCCCCCCACCACCACAGAAAGGATGTGGACAAATTGGAAAGAGCCCAGCAGAGGGCAACAAAAATTATTAGAGGGCCAGAGCTTATGAGACTTATGACAAGAGGCTGAGGGAACTAGGCTTGTTTAGTCTGGAAAAGAGAAGAATGAGGGGGATTTAATAGCAGCCTTTAAGTACCTGAAAGGGGGTTCCAGGGACGATAGAGCTAGGCTGTTCTCAGTTGTAGCAGATGGCAGAACAAGGAGCAATGATCTCAAGTTGCAGTGGGGGCAGTCTTGGTTGGATATTAGGAAAATCTTTGTCACTAGGAGGGTGGTGAAGCACTGGAATGGGTTACCGAGGGAGGTGGCGGAATCTCCATTTTTAGAGGTTTTTAAGGTGTGGCTTGACAAAGCCCTGACTGGGATGATTTAACTGAGGTTAGTCCTGCTTTGAGCAGGGGGTTGGACTAGATGACCTCCTGAGGTCCCTTCCAACCCTAATCTTCTATGATTCTATGATTTCACAGATGGGGGAACTAAGGCACAGAGAGACCTAGACCCAGATCCTGAAAGGTATTTAGGCTCCTAACTTCCATTGAAATAAAATGATTTCTGTGGAAGTTGGGAGCCTAAAAGCCTTTGGGGACCTTGGCCTAAATGACTTGCCCAAGCACACACAGGAAGTCTGCAGTGGAAGAGAGAACTGAACACTGGTTTCCCATGTCCTAGGCTAGTGCTCTAAGCACTGTACAATTCTTCCCCTCCCTGAACTGACAGGGCCCAAATCAACTCTTATTAAAGTCAACAGAAAGATTCCCATTCTTCTTTGGGATATGAAGGATGGTCTAATGGATCAAACACTGGACTACACCTCATGAAATCTGAGCTCAGCCGGAGAATCCCTGAGTGACCTTGAGCAAATCACATAATTTTCCATTCTTCAGAAAATCTATCCTTCTTCCTCATCTTCCATATCTGGATATGATACTTGTCTCTCTTGTGCTGGTAGAATCCAGTCAAGACTGATGTGCTCAGGTTCCACAATAAGGGCCATAGAAGTAATGTATACATCTCTCTTGATGAGTCTGTTAACTGAGCAGGGTTATTTTTTTATTTTATCTTGCCTTATCTACCACTTCTCATAGGTCAAGCACAAGAAGTGAGGTTTCAGTGGAGGTCAGAAAATGGAATTTTCATCCTGTGTGAAAATCTGACATTTCATAAAAGCAGTCCCAAATTGGTACAAAAAGTCAACATCTCAAAATATTTTCTGGAACAAAAATTTTGAAAAATTTTGATTTGGAAACACTTAAACAATCCTTTCAAAGTATTTCATTTTCATAATGTCAGTGTCTTGTTTCAATAATGTTGAAACATTATAATATAAAATAAAATGTATGAAATGTAATTATTATATTGTCTTAATTTTTTTACAGGTTTTTAAATGTTTAAAAAATGAAAAGTTATAACAAAAATGACAAATTTAAACAAGACACCCCATTTCCATTCTGAATCACTTCAAAATTGTTCTGCTACAATTTAATCAGAATTAACACATTCCTGTGAAAGGTCTCAATTTCCTCAAAATAGCATTTTCTGGTAGAAAACAGGTCCACCAAATTTTTTCACAACTCTAGTTTCTAGGAAGCACATCACTGAGGTAAGATTAATTTACAGTGGCTTTTCTATGCCTCATTTCTCTCATCTGTAAAACTGAGAATACCCTGTACCTCACGTGGTTGTTGTGTGGTGTCACAGCCATGGTCAACCTTCCCTGACTGGACAGTCAGCGAATTGCTGTTTCCTGGGTCCACATATAGGGACAAAGGGACTTTTAAGCTTCCTGAGTATGAACAGTTACTGCCCATGGCTTTGGCTTTCTAACAGTGGCGGATGTACAGATTCAATGGGTGCACTATAACCAGTCTGGGTTGCTCACGGCAGTCCTGGAGAGACACGCCAACCAACACATTTCTGGACCCCCCTGCTCAGAGCTGGGGGAGGCCCTGCTCCCTTGTCTCTGCTACCTGGCGACCAGGACATGCGGGAGCATCACCCCTCTCTGCCTCCTTCTCTGGTGCTCCCTCTGGCATACTTTGCCCTTCAGGTCTCCATTGCAGTGCGCAACTCTGACATCATCATGCAGTGAGGGGCTTGGGCAATGGAGCCCCCTTTCCCTCCGACAAGTGTTTTCTTCATCCTTGAGGATTTCTTTATGTACCATTGAACCCAGGAACCCCTGCTGAAGCTACCCCTGGTTTTTAGTACTCTGTCAGGGTGCAGAGTTTGTCCAGCCCCACCACCAGAGAGCTGCAGCTACCTCAGCCCTGGATTAATGCCAGCTCCCCCCAGATTCCCTAGTGGCTCCCCTTTCCAGACTCCAACCCTGAGGATGCTCTGCTGTACTGTTTCTCCCTTCAGGGACAGATGATAGTTGAAGCACATAACACATCCCCTTCATAAAGGAGATCATAAAGCAAACTCTTTACTTTGTATATCTCTTCTGGGATATACAGGTCTATACAAAACAATAAAGCACTTGTATGCCATTCCCTGCCTCAGTTTCCACTCCACTCTTGAGTATTCATGGGGATCTGGTCAGATCTCTAAGGTATCCAGGATCCCCCTCCTGTAGATAGCTTCTCCTCCAAATCACAGTTTCTTTCCCACTTCTGCAGCCTGTTTCCTTCTTCCTTGGCTGCTCCCACAGTCAAAATGGACCCCTTTGTGACCAAACCATGCCACTTCATTCCTCTTACCTGCTCCAATTTTCTTTCTTGTTCTATGTGGCCTTCTCAGTTTTTAAGTCCTAGCACTAAGACCTGATTGTTTTGTTTCTCCTTTTGGGGGGAATTTACCCTGCTCCATAGCTCTTCCCTACAAACAAACTTGGTCTATCTGTTTTCCCTAGGCTTCAGCCACTCCATTATATTAAGGGGTTCCCACTGAAATGGAAGCCATTCACGTTAATGCTTCTCTATTGTCTCTGGTCTGGGGGGGGGACATGACACCAGCCCTAAGAGTGTATGGTTGACCTTGCCATCCCCTGAGGCATTCAGTGATACCAAAATTCATAAGTTGTGCATAGATTCCATAAATAGTCATACCAGATTGTAAAGTGCAATGAGAGCTCCAAAAGGCACATGCCAACTGGAAACATGCCAACTAAAATGCACAGTGTCACTATGCGCGGGAGTGAAAACTGGACAGCATTTTCATTTGATTGATGTAGGCCAAGGTTTTCCAACCTGTTCTAGATGATTTAGACGGTTAGTTCCCATTCACTGTAATGGGATATGGGCTACAGCTTTGAAAATCTCAGCCATAATATCTATGTTGTTCAACCTACCAAGCATGGCAGGACATTGACCTAAAATGTGGGACACCAGGAACAACAGTGGAAGCTCATAGTATTGTAGGACTGATTCTGAAGGCTCATTTCAAGAGGTGTACAACTTTAACCTTCCAGAAGGAAGGAGGTTTGGCAAATTTGTTTTCAGTCCAGTTTGGAGTGGCTTTGTGAAGTCTCAGCAAAAGTAGTTTTGTTGGGGTTTGGGAACAAAAAAAAGTGAGTTTTATCATTACAAGATTTTTTTCTACAACATTTTAAAAACACGTGTAAAGCCTCAGCAGAGGATGATAAAAATTGGAAATTTGGCCAGAGGGATAGTCCTTTGGTTTAAATGTGGCTTCATGTGAAAAACTCTTTCAGTTTGGCTAATTTATATACTTTTTAAAAATGGATTTTGCATTTGCTGTGTTTTTGGATAGCCAGTTAACAATCTACAGAGCTCCTTTGAAACTAAACATATACGTTTATGTAAGCTGAGTGGAAGTTTCCATTGTGTAGGTGATCCCAGTGGACTGTTGGAGGTATGCGTACCTAAGGAAATAGAATGGAATTTCATTTTTAATGTGTAGGTTTAAATAACTATGTAAACAAAAACTAGAAAGTCTCAGGAAGAATTATTGCCATGTCTTGAGTAAAAGAGAGCTGTATTTTCCCAAACTGCCACAATATGTATCCAAGCAATCACAATTTGTTCTTTCTCTCTGTGATAAATTATGCTGCTGCTTAAAACCAAATCCAAACAAAAACTAACACATCTTCCCTGAAAATTATCCATTCTCTTGGCATAAACCTCCTACATTTAAATACAGTAATCTTGATGTTTCCAGGTAACTGAGCAAAATCCAGGAAATTCTTATTTCAGGATATTACTGGCATTGGCTTTGATTTTTGTGCCTCTCAGGTGTTTGTATTGTACCATACATAATCTTCTCCTTTATGGTTAATGTCTAATTACCTCATTTATATATGTAATTTATAGATTAATATATTTTTAGGGTCAGGAGGGACAATGAATGTAGTCTGACCTTTAGTATAATATAAGCCATATAATTTCATCCATTTGTTCCTGAATTAAGGCCAATATGCTCATTTTGGTTGAACAAGAGCATGTCTTTTAAGAAGATCCAAACTTGAATTAAAGACTTCAAGTTATGGCAAAGCTACCACATCCCTTAATAATCCATTCCAATGGTTAATTACCCTCTGTGCCGATAGTTAATCACATTTCTGCAAAAATTTTAATTTGGAAACATTGAAATATTTTATTATGATAGTGTTGAATCAGTTAGTTTAAAAATATTGAAATTCTGAGTTGCCATGAGGTAAAAATGTTTCATTTTTATCGCTGCAGTCTTGGCTAAGAGACATGGGTCTTTTAGCTCATTCACAGGGCCCTTCGTTTTTGGTTTTTATTTTATTTAATTTTTCGTGGGAATTTTTTGGTGTTTATTATTACTACAACAAAAACAGCCGAAAATTGGTGCAAAAACTATTCATAATTTTTCTGGGTAAATATCCGGGTTTATTTTGGTGAATGAAAGGATGGGGGGGAAGTATTCAGTAGATTAATGCTTTGAGGAACGGAATTCAATGTGGTTTGCTGCAGAACTAAAACAGAACTCATTACTTATAATACAATGGTTTCTGAGTTTAAGAAAACAATATACCTCTAATATCCAAATGAAACTTTTCATATGAATAAACTGTTTCTTGTTGTAGACTTAGAACTATTAGGCCATAAATATTTACATTTAATAATTGGGCCCAATATTTTAAAGTATTTATAAACACTCACTGTCTTATGTGAAGTCCCTGAATTTAATTTCCAAAAGTCCTGAGTAGCATAGGCTCTCAGCAGTCTTTTTAAGAAGTCTTTTCCAAGGCAAGTTCTCCTACAGTCTTGGATATTGCCTAATTTCAAAAATTCAAAAATAAGCTGAGCCAAGCGGGACACTGAGGATTCAAGAGGCAGCATGGTTCCAAATTGGGAAGTCCGTGCAGTGGATTTTCCGGAATTCAAGAGGAGTAATGGAGTGGTTGTTCAGGGAAGGCATTGCCATGTAGGTGCAGAATGCACTTTCCAATTTTGCACCTTCTTCGCTAGAAGCCACGAAGTGGGAGATTGATACGAACATACTCTTACATTTTCCAGCTGAGGCCACACTTTTACGATGAGGGTCACACAGCACAATGACTTTCCAGAATGATGATTTGCTGTGAAAAGCTCCTGAGGACATACTGTGAGTAACAGTGGCTTCCCACTTCTTTGACAGCTCTTCATATAAACTTTTGAAAGCTTTTGCGAGATTGTCCAGCTCAGTGACTGGCAACATAGACGTGAAAAGATTTGTTTTTTCTGGAATCTCCCCAGTGAACAAGTTCTGCAGAGATATTGTTAACCAGAATGCCATACACCTCTTCATTAGAAAATGTGCTGTCTGTTAAAGAATTGGATTCCAATTGTTCTGTGCTTCATGTAGTGGTTGAAGTGTTTCAATCAGGAGTTTGAGTTTTGTACGGAGGCTTTTCCTAATTTCTTGTGTAGCTGCTTGAGATTTCAGCTTTTCAGCTTTTCCACTGTTGAACTATTTGTGATCTAAAAGTAATATTAAGACATCCCATGCCTTTTGAACACTCTGTTCAACCAAATACAGACTAAACCATCTTGTCACCACTGGAACTGGAATGCTGCATTCAAAAACGATCTCTTCACAAACATCATAGAAGAGGTTTTTTGTTTTACTTGAATGCTTGAAAACTGCACGAACATCGATTATGAACCTTTTAAAATCAGCCATTTTGGGAACACCCTGATGCATGAGAGACAGCAACTCTTGCAGTAGGTGAACTGGGTGAGACAAACAAAGCAATTCAGGTTTTTCATTCCACTTTACATCTTGTGTGAACTTCACGCAGTAAGAAGCCACATCCTTCCAGGTAAGTGCATAGTCATTTGGAGTTTTACTGACACAAGCTGCAAGTGTTTGACTGTTTGCTCGCTTTACAAACTCTAAATCTGCCAAAATGAGTGCAGGCTTCTCCATAACAAAATCAAAAAATGAAAACAAAATCACCAGAGGAGGGCAGTCTGGAATATCTGGTGATTCGTCAAAGAACTAATATTATTTCCAGCCACCCCTCTTTAATTTTGTTGGTCAGAGCAACAGCATTCTCCTCCAAATATTTCTTGGTCAAATTGACTGAATTTGGCAAGGATTTTGTAGCTGGACAGAAATTTCATACAAATTCCCCTCAAAGGATCTTCAGCAAGGCCTAGCGGCTTCCCTGAAAAACAGAGGACATGTACAAATTCACTTACTACATTGTGTTGATCTCACTCTTTCGGCCGTGCCCAGATGAATGCTAATTCCCATGTTTGCTTGTTTTTATTTTTGCCTTCTTGTTTTAGTCTTAAGTGTCATTTGCTCTCCAAATGTTCTTTAATCCAATCGGCCTGAGTGTAAACTTTGATGCCATACCACTTTCAGCACATACACTCAACTTCATCCTTTTCTCTTTTTTTTTTGGTTTGTTTTTTTAAAAACGTTGACGACTTCTGTTTGTTCTGTAACGTGTTCTGACACAGATTTTCATTTTTTCGTCCCATTTTAGTGTGTCAAAGCTTTAAATCACTATCTGCTAATAGCTTGCAATGTATACGTGGTGGGCATGAGATTCATCAGTAGTTCAGATGCGCATGCACATTCAGAACTTGTGTGCGTGCCTGCATGTGTATTACGTGCATCTGGTAAACTAAAACATAGCCTTACTTCAACAGGCAGATTTGTAAACACACAGAGACTAATGTATTATCATTATACATATATTTCATGTAATGTATTGTATTTTCCTAATAAAACAAGGGTTTTTTAATATATATTTGAATTATACAAAGGTAGGGTGAAAATCAGGAAAAAAACGAATAATACTTTTTGTAAAACCTGGGATTTTTTCAATAACAATCAGTTTAAACTGAGAGCAAAGGGCTTACTCGTGCAGCAGGAGTTCATGCATTAAGCTCTAGTGGTGGAAAGTTTGATACCCGCTGTTGATGCCCCTGTGTGGGTCAGAGTTACAAGTGTCTTATCTCTGGTTGTAGCAGGTTCATCAATCTCTAGCTGGCCTAGTCACCACTAGAGGGGGACAAAGTGCCACTTGGAGCAAGCAGAGGTTACATATGGAAACAGCTGAATTAGATAGCATTCACTGCAGTGCTCACACAGCCAGCTGTTGTTAGTATTTCAGGAATACACTTGGCAATCTTTAGTGAAAATGGCCCAGGTTCGGAAATAGATTTAGGTGCCTAACTCCCATTGACAGCAACAGGAGATATCAACAGATGCCTAAATACCTTTGAGGAGCTGAGCCAGTCCATCTTCTTCCTAGCCTGGCTTCATCTCTTAGGGAAAATGTGTGCATTGTCTTTGGTTCAGTGATCCTCACCCATACCCCTCCTCTATGCCTGATCCATCTTTTCTCCCTGTGTGCTATGAAATAGTTGAAGGTAGAGTGACTCATGCAGTGAGAAGAAACATTGCAATTGACTAGCACTTTCCAGATTTCACTTCTTCTAGAAGTGCCTGTGGCCCTATCATTTTCATACACCCACAGATTTCCATCCTGACATTTACTGACTTCCACCCACCCACCCCTCATTAGCATGCATCAAGTGTTCTCCAACTTTTTCCTGGCGTGTTGTGCTTTTTGGACACCCCCATGTTCTATTCATAATTTGGGGACCACCCACCCTTTCCATTTGGGTCATATCGTAGCAACCACAGTAAATGCTTACATGGGAAAATAATATTAAGTAAGTACTTAATGCATTTTCAGCAGTCACTCAGATTCCCGTTTACCTTTCCCTCTGTCTGTCTTCCCCACCCACTCCTGCTACTGACCATTGCTCTAGTTACTTTCCACCCACACTTCTCTGTCCTGTCCTAGAATTCAGACAACCCACTGCGCACAACAGGGTTCAGGTTGGGCCATCACTTGTCCCCTTCTTTTTCCCCCTCCACCTCAAAAAGCTCAAATCAAATCTATTTATTTTAAACTTTTAACATCATGGATGTATTGCCTGATGGGGAACAAAGGCAGAAATTCCAAAGCTGTTTCTTTGGGACATAATCCCAAACTGAAAAGAAGGAGGGGAAAAAAAAAGCTTCCCTTTTTCTTAGGCTCCATGGGCTAGTCTTGAGATCTGTTCTCTAGGGCATCAAAAAAAGCTCGCCTCCTTTGAAAGTTTCCAAACCAGATTCAACTCACCAGCCAGCAGTTATTTTAATTATATTCAAGTGAAGGACTAAATTAAAATAACTTATGTGCTGCAAATCCCTTATGTGTGCTCCATCTCATTTGGAAGTGCCTGTCATACTTATAAGGCTTGTAAAGGAACGTTTTTGTTAAAATCCAGAAATAATTTAAAAGCGAAGTTGGAACTTGCAGTAGTTGTTCTTAACAAACATTAGATTTTGAGCATGGAGCCTTAACAGACGACCGGATGTAGCCCACAAAAACCACACTGGGACTTTGGCCTGGTGTAGTGGCTGGACCATGAGTCAAATCTGCTACCACCTTTAAGCTAAGGGGTCAGGGATGAACAGCCCAGAGAGCAGCTGAAGGTTTTTAAGACAATTTTGTGCCTTCCTGAACCAGGACTGCTGCAGGGCCCTCAGTGTAATTAAGACAACCTCGTTAGACTAAGTTATGGCAGCCTGTCTCTGACTGCCTACAAGCCACAGCAGAATCTAGGCAGGTGTGTGGGCTGTGGTCACACCCTCAACATGCAGGGGGAAAGGCTATCCTGCCATTTCCACCCCAGTGCATTTCCTATACCAGGCCTTACAGCTGTCTTCAGCAGTGCCTGTGCCAGGGAAATCCTCCTCTGTCAGATCCAAGACTTTTTTGGTCTCCTTTACCCTGGCCTGTCCCATCCCTTTTATCTGGCATAAAAGGGGCCAAAGCATGGGTGAGTATCTCACCCCTGCTCTTTTACCTCAGGCAATATAGGCTCACCACAGGTTCATTCCTCACAGAGAAAACAACCAGGGGCATCATTCCAAGTGGCAACTTCAATTCCCACAGAGAATCTGACCTCATTACACAAGCAATTAAATTCTGGTGGGAAGGCTTATTCCTTCAAATTCAGTGAACAGAACAGGAGAAAATCTGAACGTGAGGTTATAAAGATTTCTGCAGTTTACCCAGAGCTCTCTAATTCATAGTCCATGGACCAGTTAAGAGACGTTAAAATTAAAGTTGAGGCAAAACTGGAAAAGTGAATCTGACCTTCAAATTTTGAGTGGAAAGGTTCAGCTGACAAGCTTTTCAAGCCACCACTGTAAAAGAAGTTATGGCCATTTACCCCAAGGCTGATATTGGATCTTGGTCACATGCTGATTTATTGCTGCCTCAAGCCCCTCAGAGGCTTAGATTCCTTTAACGCTGTGTTCTATTCTGCTCGGAATCTGATTTTACAGCATTGCAGACAGACTAGTTTACAGATTATTCAGTGCTAAAGAAGAGTGAGTGCTGAACTAGCCCAAATCTCCGCAGTACAGATACTGTGCCATCTTCCTCCCTTGCATTTCACACAGTTAAGCTTCATGCAGAATTTAGCTCAAGTAAAATTCTTCTGATTTGTCAGATCTCATTAATCTAAGAAAAGGGCTGCATACATATCTGAGCTGAAATATACAAAACACAAACTATCATTTAATCATTTCTTCTATTGGGTTATGCATACTCTGTTTCAAAACATGACTTGAAAACATAAGAATGTTCACATTGGGTAATGGTCCATCTAGTATCCTGTCTTCTGAAAGTGGCCAATGCCATATGGTTCAGAGGGAATGAACTGAACAGGGCAATTTCGAGAGACCCATCCCCTCTTGTACAATCACAGATTCTAGCAATTGGAGGTTTAGGGACTCCCAGAACAATAGTTACATCCCTGACCATCTTGGCTAATAGCAATTGATCAATCTACCTCTGTGAATTTACCTAATTCTTTTTTTAACCCAGTTGTACTTTTGGCCTTCAGGGTAATGAGTTCCACTAGTTGATAATGTGTTGTGGAGAAGTATGTTCTTTTGTTTGTTTTAAACCTGTTGCCTATTAAGTTCTTTGGGTGACCCATAGTTCTTGTGTTACATGAAAAGGTAAATAACATTTCCCTATTCATTTTCTCCACAACAGTCATGATTTTATAGCCCTCTATCATATCCCCCTTAGTCCTCTCTTTTTCAACCTGAACAATCCCAGTCTTTTCAATCGCTCCACCTAGGGAAGCTGTCCCATACCCCTGATCATTTTTGTTGTCCTTCTCTCTACCCTTTCCAATTCTAATATATCTTTTTTGAGATGGGGTGACCAGAACTACATGCAGTAATCAAGGTGTGGTATCATGGATTTATATATTGGACATTATGATATTTTCTGTTTTATTATCTATCCTTTCCCTAATGGTTCCTAACATTATTAATTTTTTTAACTGCTGCTGCACATTGAGTAGATGTTTTCAGAGAACTATCAAACATGATTCCAAGATCTCTTTCCTGAGTGGTAACAGCTAATTTAGACCCCATCATTTTGTATGCATAGTTGGGATTACTTTTTCCACAGTGCATTACTTCATACCAATCAACACTGAATTTCATCAGCCATTTTGTTACCCAGTCACCCAGTTTTAGTGAGATCCCTTTGTCAATCTTCACAGTCAGCTTTGGACTTAACTGTCTTGACTCATTTTGTATCATCTGCAAATGTTGCCACCTCACTCTTCATCCCCTTTTCCAGATCATTAATGAATATGTTGAAAAGCACAGGTCCCATTGCAACTCCTTGGGAGATCCCAGTGTTAATCTCTCCCCATTGTGAAAACCGAGCATTTATTCATACCCTTGGTTTCCTATCTATTTCAACCAGTTCCTGATCCATGAGAGGACCTTCTCTCCTATGCCATGGCTACTTAGTTTCCTTAAGAGCCTTCAGTTGCAAGACCTTGCCAAAGGCTTTCTGAAAGTCCAAATACACAATATCTATTGGAATACCATTGCACACATGCTTGTAGACACTCTCAGAGAATTCAAATAGTTTGGTGAGGCATGATTTACAAAAGCTGTGTTGATTCTTCCCCAATAAATTGTGTTTATCCATGTTCCTGATAATTCTGTGCTTTACTATAGTTTTTAACCAATTTGCCTGATACTGACGTTAGGTTTACTGGCCTCCAATTCCGAGGATCACCCTTTGAGCCTTTTTAAAAATCAGTGTTAGCTACCCTTGAAGTCAACTGATACAAAGACTGATTTAAGTGACAGGTTACATACCACAGTTAGTAATTCTGCAATTTCATATTTGAGTTCCCTCAGAACTCCTGGGTGAATACCATCTGGTGTTGGTGACTTATTACTATTTAATTTATCAATATATCCCATAACCTCCTTTCCTGACATCTCAATCTGGGATGACTGCTCAGATTTGTCACCTAAAAAGGATGGCTTAGGTCTAGGGATCTCCCCCACATCTTCTGCAGTGAAGATCGATGCAAAGAATTCAGGGACCTTCTCCGTGATGGCCTTGTCTTTCTTGAGTGGCGGCACTAACTGTTTGGCAGGCTTCCTGGTTCTGATGTACTTAAAAATTGTTACTCTGAGTTTGTGAGTCTTTAACTTGTCACTCTTCAAATTCTTTTTTGGCCTCTTTTATTATGCATTTTTGCACTTGACTTTCCAGGGTTTATGCTCCTTTCTGTTTTCCTCAGTAGGATTTGACTTCCAGTTATTAAATAATGCCTTTTAGCCTCTAATTTTACTCTGTTGTTTAGCCATAGTGGCACTTTCTGGTCCTCTTAGTGTTTTGTCTTGTTTTTTATTTTGGGCATCCATTTACTTTGGACCTCTGTTATGGTGCTTTCAAATTGTCGTCATGCAGTTTGCAGGTTTATTTCACTCTTGCAACTGTTCCTTTTAATTTCCTTTTAAATAGCTTGCTAGCTTTAGTTCCTCTTTTTGAAGTTAAATGCTACTGTGGTGGGTTTCTCTGGCATTTTTCCCCTGCAAGGAAGTTACATTTAATTAAACTATGGACACTATTACTGAATGGTTCGGCTATACTCACCTCTTGGACCAGTTTGCCACTTAGGACTACATCAGGAATTGCCTCTCCCCTTGTGGATTCCAGGATTGCTGCTGCAAGAAGCAGTCATTAATGGCGTCTAGAAATTTTCTCTGCATCCCTTCCTGAGGTGACATGTACCCAGTCAAGAGAATGGTAGTTGAAATCCCCTATTATTATTGCATTTTCTGCTTCTCTAATCTCCCTGTGTCTTTCGGAGTCATCCTGGTCAGGGGAGCAGTAATATATTCCTTCTGCTATTCTCTTATTGTTCAGGAATGGAATTTCTATCCAGTGAGAGACACTATGTGACACAATTTGATTCATTTAAGACTTTTACTATATTTGATTCTATGCTTTCTTTCACATATAGTGCCACTCTTCCACCAACATGACCTATTCTGCCATTCTGTTAGATCTTGTATCCTGGTATAACTGTCTGCCATTGATTATCCTCATTCCACCACATTTCTGCTCCTACATTTCAGCCCATGGATAGTTAACCAAAGTTTGTTTCAAGTGATTAGCTCTCCAACAACAGTTCAGATATCTGAATTCATGTTTATTCAGAGCCTCTTCAAATGCGAATTACTTATGTAAAGCCCTGCAGCCCTGAGAATCAATTCGGATTACTTACAATTACCTACAAATATTGGAACAGAGTAAAGTCCTCTCTTTTCAAGCCTTTTAAGATCAAAGAGTCATTCTTAGCCCTTTGAGGCTTGTCATTTTAAAACCCCACACTAACAATTAATAGACGCCTTTTCCAAATGCTTCTATTATATCCACATTGCATAATCATGCTGCAGTTGGAATACTTATATATAGAATTTTTTAAATCACATTTTATTGTACATCTTTAGTGTAATAGCCAAAATTCTCCAGCCCCCCCCGCCCCCCAACCCCTAAAGACAAGGTGGGTGAGGTAATGTTGTTTATTGGTGGGTGAGACAAGAGAAGTTGGTCCAGTAAAACCTATTACCTCACCCACCTTGTCTGTCTAATATCTTGGGACCAGTATGGCTACAACACCACAAAAACAACAAGCCATTTTGCATACGTCCATTTAGGAGCCTAACTTGTGACATTTTAAAGTGGCCTTAGTTTGAGAAAGTGTTGAACACCCTTCCTCTGAAAACCAGACCCCTTTAAGGTGTCAAGTTTGACAGCTAAAACGGAGGCACCCCAAATCACTAATGAGTTTATAAAATCTTGGACATCAGTTTTTTAGGTGTGAATAAAATCTTCCTTCTTTCTCTTTACAAAGCAGAGAACGTCCCTGGGTCTCCACTGGGGTAGCACACACCTCTTTCTACTAACGCCCTGTAATCACTGTCCTCAGGATTCTTCCCCTTCCCTGCACCCCCCGGGGCACCTGACCCTTTGCCTTCTGTAAATATCACTCTTTGAAATAAAAGGCCATCTCCAGGCACTTTAGTGTGGCGGCAGCAGCAGTGATTACTGCTGGTTTTGAATTTACAGTTCTATGACCAAAAGAGAGACAAATGCCGATTGGCTGTTCTGACAGGACAGGGAAACAAACACTGAGGCATCGTGTCCGATTTTAGAAAAGCAATTCATCACTGGGGTTTGAGTTATGAAGATAGCTCTGACTTTGCAGTCTAACTGGTACGTTCCGGGTTCTATCGGGGGTCAGACAGAACCACGGTAAGAAAAGACAGCCGCTCTGGAGACAGCAAAACCAAGCAGCAGTAGCATCTGTAGAAAAATAATCATAATAATAAAGAGAGAGCTGCTTCTGCAGTTAGGGTCTGCAGTTCTCTTTATGCCCACTATCTTTGGATCAGAATCGCTTGGAATATGTATACACATATTTATCAAATGCCAAACCGACTTTTGCTGTGATCCATGGGATGACAAACCAAGTGTCATTCTATATCACCTCATGCATGTTTTAATAAGGTGGAGAATTTAATTTGCATCTCAGGAGTAAAAATGTTAGTTTAAAAATCATCAGCTACCTCAGATGTGAAAGTTGTAAAGAGCTGAAATGAAGATTGCCTTCCAGTCCAGTGGGCCTTGCACCTTGTCTATTAAGCTAGAAGTATTTCATCTCTTTTAGACTCTTTAGATCTATTTCATCTCCAGGAAGATAAATATACTCCAGTGGGGAAAAAAGCTGCATTAATGTAATGTTAAGTTTGCACAGGTAAACACACAAGATTTGGGAAATGCTGATTGCGGCTGTCTACTCTTTCAGCTTCCTTTCTATTCACTTATCCACATACATTACAACTTACACAGCTTTCAATCATGTATCATATTAATTCATTAATACAATATAAATAACAGTGTTTCTTCGATTGTTCAATGTTGAACAATGTTCAATGTTCTTCAACAGTGTTTCTTCTTCTTTTCAAGAAGTAAAATGTAGTAACTTTGCTTCTGCATCTCCGAGTGCTTTGCATAAAAAACATATCCACCCAGTAAGGTAGTAAGAGTACTAGAATGCTCCAGTTCCCTCTACTGGAGAGAATTAGAACTGGTCAGGGGTGTGTCATAGGCACTATACTGCTACCCATGATATTATATTAGCTCTAGTATCAGAGGCCTGTGCTTTTGCAGTAGGGTTTTTTTAATTCTGTTTCCAAGAAGTGGTATGTGGCTGTGATGTTCAGTGAAAAAAGAACTGTGACATTCCTAAGTGCCTATGTTTTTGTTGGAATATTGTTATCTCCATTTCAGAGATGGAATTGAGGCACATAATGGCTAAGGCTAATATTTTGAAATGTGGGTACTTAAAGTTAGGAAGCTAAATCCATATTTAGGGAACTAAATAAGTGCCCTGATTTTCAGCAACCTCAACTCCACAATAGGAGCTGTGAGTGCTCAGTAAATTCAACCACTGATTTACAAATCTATAACCATTTCATAGTCCTCTCTCTGCTGCTCACCATGGGCACTCAGTACTTCTCAGCCACAGTGAAGATAAAAATCATCTCCTCCTCTCCTGGCACATGTTCCTACCACTTGAGCTAAAAAAGTGTAGTAGTTTGCTCTTTGGGCTAAACCCTGGCCCACCCATTTGGAAATGTTGGCCTGTCTGATGTGCCCAGCGCCACTGAGACAGAGATGAGAAGAGAACTCAACAATTCCCATTGTTATACCTGAAACACAAAGCCATTGTTCTAGTACCATGCCAATACTATTTGTGATATATAAGACAAAAAAGAAACTATTCCTTTCATTTACATACGGAGTACAGAGTAAAGCATAATTAGACCACATGCTACAGATACACTACAATAAAAAAGAAATAGTAAAAACAATTATAGGATGGAGTACTTACTGTTTCACATTTAAATAATAATGTGAACTATTAAGTAAACTAGGATGTAATCAGCTGTGGTTCATTAACTTATCTTACTGTAGAAATAGTACCACAATTCAATACAATTAGATGCCTACCACTTGGAGACAGAGCGTATTTTCTACATCATGCTGTGCCCATTCTGTGCAGTGCTGAGCTCTTCCATCTTCCCTTGACCTCTGTGAAGGAACTCAGCCCCTTTCAGGGTGCACCCAGCACCTCCCAGGATCCAGCCCCATGCAAGGAAAGGCTGTGTGCATTAAAAATGTAAATGCACTTCAGTTCTAATGATCTGATTCATTCACATTTGGAACCAGCAGTGCACAAATGAATGATGGACCTGAGTCCCTGACATGCTGTGGCTGCTTTGCAACACACGGGTGCTGCAGAGCAGCCAGGAAGTTGTTCAGGACAGAACAGCACATCACTGCCGTTGCACACTAGCAAATCTGGCCCCACAACTTCAACTGTAGCAGAATCAATTTTAAAATTAAAGCAACTTGTTTAACTTCTTTCACAAGAAGTCTGTCCAGTCCTGTGTGCGTGGGAACTGCTCTGAGACTCCAGATGATCCTATGAACCAATTAACTTCTGCATTTGTGCTGCACGAGGGGCTGTGATGGGGGCATGTACACCCCTACACACAAGTAGCAGCCACAAAGGGATGAATGGGCAGAACAGTCATTGCCCTGCTGTGACTGTGGCTGTCCAGTAACATCTGGGATGAAAGGCAGAGTGGGTAGGTGGCCAGAGAAGCGGGGACTATCACAAGGAGATTTCTCAGCAGCAGGTTGGCTGCCCACGGAATGGACCCAGGGGTCTGCCCCAGGGAGTAAGACTGCTGGGAAATGGTAAAAGAGACATTTCCTTCCCTCCTGTCCTACCAGGTAGAGAGGAGAAGGCCAGATACCTGGAGGCCCATGTTGTCAGGCCTTGGAGAGACTACTATAGAGGGTCAACATGTAGCTGATGGAGATCTGGAGAGTTGGGGGTCTAGGCTCTTAAAGGGCCAGAGTATCACAATAACCCCTTAGATAAGGAGTGAAGGAACAAGACCTTCAAAAGGGAGAAGACACAGTGATTGTACAGTGGTCTCACCACAGGCCCTGTACGTAATGGAAGGAGACTATCCACCAGACCTGCATAGGAGATGATCATTAGACAAGGCAAGACTTGCATGAGTGAGGTGACTGGTTCTGTGGGTGAGGGGAAAGCACTGGACGTGATGTACCTTGATTTTAGCAAAGCTTTTGACACAGTCTCCCATGGTAGTCTTATCAGCAAGTTAAAAAAGTATGGGTTGGATGAATGGACTATAAAATGGATAGGGAACTGGCTAGATCATCGGGCTCAATGGGTAGTGATCAATGGCTCCATGTCTAGGTGGCAGCCGGTCACAAGCGGAGTGCCTCAGGGGTCGGTTCAACATCTTCCCCAGTTTTGTTCAACATCTTCATTAATGATCTGGAGGATGGGGTAGATTTCACCCTCACCAAATTTACAGATGACACTAAGATAGGGGGAGTGGTAGATACACTGGAAGGGAGGGATAGGAGACAGAATGACGTAGACAAATTGGAAGATTGGGCCAAAAGAAATCTAATCAGGTTCAACAAGGACAAGTGCAGAGTCCTTCACTTAGGACAGAAGAATCCCGTGCACAGCTACAGACTGGGGACCAATGGGCTAGGCATCAGTTCTGCAGAAAAGGATCTGGGGGTTACAGTGGATAAGAAGATGGATATGAGTCAGCAGTGTGCCCTAGCTACCTAGAAGACTAATAGCATTTTGGGCTGCATTAGTAGGAGCATTGCCAGCTGATTGAGGGAAGTGATTATTCCCCTCTATTCAGCATTGCTGAGGCCTCATTTGAAGTATTGTGTCCAGTTTTGGGCCCCTTACTACAAAAAGGATGTGGACAAGTTGAAGAGAGTCCAGCAGAGGGCAACAAAAATGATTAGGGGGCTGGAGCACAAGATTTATGAGGAGAGGCTGAGGGAACTAGGCTTGTTTAGTCTGCCAAAGAGCATAATGAGGGGAGATTTAACTACCTGAAAGGGGGTTCCAGGGAGGATGGAGCTAGGCTGTTCTCAATGATAGTAGATGACAGAACTAGGAGCAATGGTCTCAAGTTGCAGTGGGGGAGGTCTAGGTTCGATATTAGGAAGCAGGTTTTCACTAGGAGGGAGGTGAAGCACTGGAATGTGTTACCTAGGGAGGTGGTGGAATCTCCATCTTTAGAGGTTTTAAAAGTGTGGCTTGACAAAGCCCTGGCTGGGATGATTTAGCTGAGGTTGGTCCTCCTTTGAGCAGGGGGTTGGACTAGATGACCTCTTGAGGTCCCTTCCAATCCTAATTTTCTATGATTCTATGAGTGTCACTGACTGAGACTCCTGTAGAGAATGCTGGTAGATTAGACTAAGCAGCTGGAGAGGATACCTAGGAAGGTGTCTGAATAGTTTCCTCATCCTTTATTTAAAATGCTTCTCAGCATGGGCGTGCTTCTGGTTCTCCTGAAGTCCCTTGATTCTCAGATGGGCTTGGTAATCTTAAATTCCGTTTTTTCCCAGTGTCTGTAGCTGGCAAGAAGACTGCAAAGCTACAACAGATAGCAACCTTGTCACGGGTACCCACAGGATCACCTCCAGACACAGGCCCCAATTCTCCACCACCCTGCACATTGTGCTGTCACTTGTACCTGTGCCAAGCCAGTAGTGTAATACAATGTTCTGACTGGGAAGAATTTTAAATCTACTTTGCACAGGTGAAAGTGACAACACATGGTACAAGGGACTGGAGAACCAGACTCTATGTAGGTGTGGAGGGGAAAAAATTCTAAGTGCAAGCTAAGGCATGTAAACCACGTATATAAATGTCCTTAAGGTTCTTAGGTCTGCTTGTGTCTTGCTGTTTGTTTTTCCCTTAAATGCTCTCGCTGATTTGACTAGGGGTACTTGGCTCGTTCTCTAGTTGAGTCTGCCGTCACCTTTCAGCTAAGGGAGCTGGTAAGAGATTCCATGCTGTGTCTCTAAGATGGGCAGCACAGAACCTACAGCCCAGAGTTTAACGGCTACAAGACATGGAACGGAAACAAGGCCAAGCACAAATATCTCACCAACAGCTGTAATGAACAGTTCACAATTAATCCATAAACTGAGATCTCTTCACTGAAAATATTGGTCAAACAGTCGCTAACAGTAAACAGATTTGTTTTTTAAAAAACCACTGTGCTTATGTATAATGAGTGATCAGAAAATTAGGTTAAATTAGCTGAATACATCTGTCCATTGCAAATCATTCACCCAGCTCCAGCACAATCTTTTGTTCAGCTTAACTACTCCCAAATAAAAAGGGTATGTCCACACTGAACATATAGCTATATCTGTTCTTAACATAGTTCAGCTATCCCACATAAATTTACCCAGGTTAAAATAGCAGTGAAGACATGACAACTATTCTTTTCAATCAGATTAGCAGCTCAAGTTCCAGCCCCAAGCTTCCTTATAAGCTTGAACTCGAGAGGCTAGCCTACTTTAGCTAACCTGAATTAGGAACACATTTTTTTTTCAGTGTAGGCATGCCCTTAGATGTTTTTAGGCAAGCTACTAGTAATGGTCTGTGCATTCCAGGAAAATTCATAATAATTTTGTGTCTAAACATGTGAAGTCCCAGGCCAAACTATAAAATTTGGGTAAGTTTCAAGAAACAAAACCAGGATCCCCATTGGATTGCCATTCTCAGGATTTTTTCCAGCACTACATCTGTGATGTGGTGCAAATGCTTTTAACAGGACTGCTCAGTCCCTCAGGTGATCACACTACTGAAAACTGAGTAGAATCTTTCATGGCACATGTGTGAAAACAACTACTTAATTGTATGTAACCTCATAACTTCAGAACTAAGTTACAGGCAATTTAAAATTGGGCAAAGCCCAACTTCTCCTTTTATCCGATTCTAGTTGTACGTAGAACCAGGCTTAGCATTTTTACCAGGCCAGCAAAACATTTTCCACCAACCAGTCTCCTGCAAAAACAGACAAACAACAACACTAACACAGAGAGGAAAAACCCTCTTACCTGTGCACAGTTATTTGGATCTTTTTCAACCACGATCACACGTCACTATGCATTAATGCATGGGCGGCACGTGACTCCTGCCTTTGGGGAGGCGGGGCAAGGTGGCACCAGCACTTGGGACACTTTTGCCTCTTTGCCCTCTCCACTGACATCTCTCCACACCCGCTGCTCACACCTCTTCACCCTCTCCTCCGAAGTCCCCCCCACCTGTGGCTCTTTGCCTCCTCCCACTTGCCACTCACCAGAGTCGGATTTACAGCAGACCTTCCTTTCCGTGTGGAGGAGGTAGGAGAGAGAGGAGCTGTGGTGACCAACTCAGTCAGTTCCCAGCAGGAAGAATATGCTGACCCCTGGACTCCAGCTTCTGGCCTGGCCAGGAGGTGGGGCCTCAGGGGGAAGAAAAGGAACAGGAGGTGGGGCCAGAGCTCCACCCCACATATGTGTGGCCCCCAAATTGGCCAGGTCCCCTGGGCACAGGCTCTGTTGGCCTGTACGGTAATCCACCACTGTTTAGGCACCCCTAGAATGCTGATGCCCCTAAACACGTGCCTACTGTGCCTAATTGGAAACCTGGCCCTTCCACTTATGCCTCTTTGCCCCCTCCTTCAAGGCCTCCCTCCGCCTGCCTCCCACATCTCTCAGGGGAGAGGGTGAAGAAGAGTGAGTGGCAAGCAGGGGATGGAGTGAAGAGGTTTAAACGATAGGCAGGAGAATCTTGGGGGAAGGGTTGGAGCAGGGCTTTGGGCAGAGTAGGGGTAGAGTATGGGTGGGGTGAAGAGGTGGAGCAGGAGCTTCTTGTGGCAGCTGTTTGGGGAGGCTTAGCCTCCCCAAGCCTCTTGTACCCACTGCACAGCCATTAATGCAAATGAACAAAAACAAACTACGTTTTCATTATGATACCGATAATGATACTTGCCTTCTTTGTAAAATGCTTGGAGATCTACTGAAGTAAAGTGCTATATAAAAGCTATAAATGTGCTAATTAAAAGCTATAAATGTGCTAAATAAAAGCTTTGCAGATCTAACAATAGCCTGTTTCCCATGTTATTAAAATATTATAAACATTTGCTACTACTCAGACTTGGAGACATTTTTTTGCTTTGTTGACATATTAATTAATCCATTAGATTGTTGTAATTAAGGCTTTTGCCAGTTGGTGTTCTAGTGACATTACCTTCATTATTATTCACTATTTGCTTATGGTAGTGATCATAAAATGCTAAGTGTTTTCTAGACATTCAGGAAGGGTCAATCACTGCCCTAAGGAGCTGACATTCCAAGGAGGGGCTCATTAACAGTCAGCCGTTCTTGACATACTGAAGATGTCAGCTAGGCCTGTTCACTGTTTGTTTTTAAAGGATACTCTCTGTAGAAGCCATAAGAATGGACATTGTTAAGAAATCATGCAGAATAACAAAGATGTAAAGGTGAATATGCGGCAGTCTACTCTCACTATTGTGATTTTTCTAGCACTGATCAAGGCATAGCGCGTAGCATCTCAGCAAGAAGGTGCCGTTCTTTTTCTCAGTTCCAAATCAAAGTCACAAGGTTTGGTTGGTTGATCTGCTGGTATTTCTTTGAGCTCCAACATACCCATTTCCAAAGCTACGCATGCTCGCACAGTGCATCTACCTGGAAGGGCACAGTGAAGGACAGATCCTGTAACTTGATCCATATGGGCAGACCCCAGAGCTATCTGAGTCCATGGGGCTCTGAAAGGGTACAAGGTCCTGCTCTCACAGAGTAACTTGGAAAGCTAAGACCTTAATAAAGATATCAACTGCTCATTCGTAACATGCCATATTTAGATGGCTGTTAACTTTTTAACAGTTGTTTTTTAAACACAACAAAAGCACTGTCTGTCTAGAGCTACTTGCATGCTAAAGGTGAAGTTTTGAAAGTAGAGCCCTTTCTGAATTATTCCTCTAGAAAAAAATTAAGGCAGGAAAAACATGTTTTATTTATGCTATCATAACTCCAAAACTGCTGAAGGGGTTTTCCTCAACAATGTTTCCCTTAGAAAAGATACCAAGTTTCAACCTAAAAATGGAGATGCTCTAGGGGATTTGGGCTTTGTGTATAGATGAAAACTGTTTGAATGACAGATTATAGTGGTTGTGAGCAGCAAAGTATAGCACAAAATGGGAGATTGTTTCCTGTAGGATTGTATTATTTAACCTTTGCAGCAATTTGTTTAGTGTGTTTAATTAGTCTGAGAGTGGCTGGATTGTGACTTGATCCCATGGTGTTGTCACTAGAAAAGGAAACCTTGCTTTGCACAGTCTTGGATCATTTGATGTTTTTCTGAGAAGTGGTTATGGCAATTCTCAAGTCAGTGTCCTCCCTTCCCCACTCCCCCCATCTCTATTCCTTTCTAAATACATGCTCATGATGACAGGTAAACAGATTGGAAAGTAAACTTTGGTTCATCTTTTACATTCTGCTGATACATGGTTTTGGAGGCCCAATACAATTTGAGTTGCTTGACCACTGTCCTACAGACTTACCATAGCTTCGGTTGCTTGCTTGGCTATTCTGACCCCTGTAACACGACATCTTCCACTTGGCAGAGACTGAATAACCTTATAGATGTCTCAATTTCTCCATACAACGGCACATAAGAAGACAAAATACAGATACTGTATGCTTGCAGCTGCACATGGATAACGGTAATGGGAACATCTGGGGGTACACTGTTTTATTGCCACGGGGCATATTTTTACTCTGCCCCTTCTATCATCATATGCTGTTTTGATGACAACAACTTTCATGGTGAGAATGAAATGTAGTTAAGGGTGGAAACCCAATGTAGGTAATTAGCATATATGATAATAAGAGAGAGATGATTAGGTGAGAGTTGTTTATAGAAGGGTATAAGTAGTCACCGCTTAGACAAAGGGGAGCGTTCCATCAACACCTGACTCTGTGGGAGGTGCTGCCAGTTGGACCAGAGGATCCACTGACTCCCTGGTGGGGCCCCTGAAGAAAGCCGTTCCTGTATACAGCCTTCTGAGTGACTGCTTAGCTCTCCGGGCTTAGTGAGTATGATATATTGTAGTTAGTTTTAGGCTTTGTATCTAACTAGTATATTTACAGAAAACCTTGCACATTAAACCTTATTGATCTGCAAATTGGGCTTATCCTTTCTCACTGGTGTCCACAATGATCACAAAGTAACCAGAATCAACACACAGTAGCAACCTTGTCTCCAAAGCGCTGTTTTCTTGAGCTTTACTTTATTCCACTGATCCAGATGCTATTTCTCTGGCTCCCTATTATCCAATCTACTACATGTGCTAATGATAAAAATTCATTTCTTATAAATCACAGCACATCCCCTAAAATAAATATATTAAAAAATTACAGTAAATTAAAAAATTTAGGAACCGTATAATTTTAATCTGTGGTTACAAATTGTAACCGTTCCCCATGCCCACAACCTCCTCACCTGATACAGTTAATTTACCACTCCAAATCACTTCTTCACCTGGTTTATAATACTTTTAGAGGCAATTTGTATTCAGGGGCTGAATCTGTTCTATAGTCTTCCTAATGGGATTTAGAGAGCAAGGCTAGCAGTAAACAAAGCAGCAAATGAAATAAACCCCATTAAGTAGGGTGAAACAGTAACAGAGCAGTTATGGTTTTACAGATGGGCAAGATGTCTGATTGAATTTCCCAGGCTATACAGGTTGCTGCAGATGGTGTAGAAAGTGGTCCAGAACTGAGAAGTCATATAATCAAAAACACACTTAGAGACGAATAGGAATGTTTTCCCATTTGGTGCTGTATAGCCTACAACCTTATCACAAGCATTTGATAATATTTCAGATCAAACCATAATATAAATGTGACACACAATACAGTGTTCAGCAGGGGTGTTCATTAATCGTGCCATTATCAACTGATAATGCAATAACATCACTGCTCCTCCAGGCAAGTTAATTTGGCCCCAAGTTAGCATTTCCTGTTGAAAACCTGGTTTGCAGTAACATGGCCCAATTGGAGATCTCCAGGGAAGATCTCTTGCTGAACAGGCAATTTCTGAGTGGCATGTGTTATCATTAAGAAAATTACCCTGAAAGGAGTTAATGCCAGTAAATATGTCCTGAAGAAAATACTAAACATGTTGTATATAATCTAGAGCATCCAAACATCTCTGATCCTTACCTCAAAATCTGCAAACCTCATTGATCAGAATCAGACTCTCTCGTGAGAATTTGGTTTTGTTCTTTGTTCTTGGGATGGCTCCTTAAAGTGCAAAACTATTTGGACAAGGAAACTGCAAATATGGCCCCTCCTTACTTGATAGCACTGCTCCTGTGTATATTCAGAGTATCACTTGCTAGCTGTAGTGGCAAACGTACATTTTTATTGCTTTGTTTTCACTCCTGTTAATCCAGAAGAGCCAATATAGCTATGGCAGAGTGAGTTGTTCTTTCTGGCACTTTCTAAGAATTATATGAAAAAGCAAACAGAAGACTTAATTTGAAGATAATGAACCCTACCTACTTCCATTTACATTAAAAGCCCCGTTCCATCATGCTGTCATTTTAAAGGGGCCTTAAAGTGGGCAGAAACAGCACTCTGAAAACGCCCCCCTGTGCAGGGGCCTTCAACAGCTTCTTCAGAGATGGCATACGGGATCTATACTCACCCTGCTCCAAGTCTCTGGGGAAGAAGGTGAATCAGGAGGAGTGCGGAGGGCCTGGGTGGAAAGCACGTATGAGAAGTGAAGTAAAATGATAGAAAGAGCAGTCCTAGAATTGATCTAACTTGTACTGGAGTCTGTTAGGTCCTTGCATTGACCCAGAATACAAGACATGCTAAGGCAGTTTTTCATGCCACCCCACTTTCCAACCGTTCCCCCGGTACAGAAATAGATTAGCTGAGAATCAGGCTTAATGCATCTGTGCAGGTGTAACTGAATGCTTAATTATAGCCCTGATTTTTTTTAACTGGTGATACATGTGAAGCTATCCCCCACCCCTCCAAAGCAATAACAACAACCAAAGCTTGACTCCGAGATCCCAGGCTGCATTTGAAGGCAATTATAGAGACTGTAGTACTTTCATTTTGGAGTCAGGAGAGACAGTAAAACTGGAGCCTCAAATCACTTTTTGTCCAGAGTCATTTTTCAGAGCAGAACCACCCTTTAGATCATTGAGATTTGATGCTGAAGTGCAACCAAGATATGGATAAAGGTGATCCAGTCTATATAGTATACTTGGGTTTTCAGAAAGCCTTTGGCAAGATCCTTCACCAAAGGATCTTAAGGAAACTAAGTAGCCATGAGATAACAGGGAAGGCCCCTTCATGGGTCAATGACTGGTTAAAAGATATGAAACAAAGGGTAAGAAATTTTCACACTGGAGAGTGGTAAACAGCAAACTACCCCAGGGATTTATTCTGGGATCTGTGCTTTTCAACACATTCATTAATTATCTGGAAAAGGGGATGAAGTGTGAGGTCGCAAAATTGCAGATGATACAAAATTACTCAAAATAGTTCATACCAAAGCTGAGAGCAAAGGTTTACAAGGGGAACTCACAAAACTAGGTGACTGGGCAACAAAAGAGCAGATGAAATTCAATGTTGGTAAGTGCAAAGTAATGCATATTAGAAAAAATAATCCCAGCTGCACATATATAATGATGGGTTGTCAATAAGCTGTTACCAGTCAAGAAAGAGATGTTGGCATCACCATGGATCAGCACAGTGAACAGCAGGAGTCAAAAAGGCAAACAGTATTATTAGGAAAGCGATAGAAAATATGAACTTGAAACCCATGTCCAGTTCTGTGCCACATCTCAGAAAAGACATAGTGGAACTGGAAAAGGTTCAGAGGAGGGCAATAAAGATGTTCAAGGGTATGGAATGGCTCCCATACAAGGAGAGACTAAAAAGATTAGAGCTGTTCAGTTTAGAAAAGAGATGATCCAGAGGGAATATGATAGAGGGCTATGCTATCAAACCTGAATGGCATGTAAAAAATGAATAGAGAAGTGTTATTTACCCTTTCTCACTATACAAAAAACAGGGGTCATCTGATGAAATTCATAGGTAGAAGGTTTAATAAAAACAAGACAGAGTATTTTCATATGACACACAATTAACCTGTGGAACTCACTGACATTTGATGTTGTGATGAACATAAGCACATTTGTGTTTAAAAAAGTACTAGATAATTTCCATCACTCAGCACACAAAACTGAAATGGACAATACGTGGTTTGACAAAACTAAAAGCAATCTTTCATAGACATGGGGGGAGAGTATTGTGGTCTCTACGTAGAAGTCCTTTCTAGACTTGGCCAGAAAATGAAAATATCTTCCCCTAAATAATTTCAAGTTCTGGAATTTACCAACCCAAATTGAGACAAAAAAAAAAAAAAAAAATCAAGTGCAACATTTTTCACAGGAAAGAAATTTCCAGAAAAAAATCCATTTGGGGAGAGACAAAATGGAATTTTTTGGCTTTCCAGCTGAATGCTTGGAAGACTCATCCCAATTCTCCTTCATTCCAGCAGATAGAAAAAAAAATCTACAAGAACCTTCCAGGCAGGCAGTGGAAGGTGGGGGGGAGGGCAATGTCCCTGATGGAAAATGGAAATAACGAAAATTTTGGCAAAATTGAAAAGGGTTTCTGTGAGAAAACTATTCCACTGGACAATTCCCAGTCAGCTGTACTCTTTTCTGGTTCTAGAGCCTAGAACGAGTTAGTATTGGAGGTGAATTACGACCGTCAACAAAATGCAACTAGTAAGCAAGAACTGTGCATCAGCTCACGGTACCACTGTTGAAACATGAGAAAATATGCAAAACCTCAAGCTTTAATTCATTTTAAGCAGAGATGCATCCTGCTAATGAGAGCGAGGTGCATGAATCACCACATATTAAAAGGAAATTGGAATATTTCCCAAAGACAAAGCTTGCCCGCTAGGTGGGTTTTCCAAACTCTCAGCTCTAATAGCTCTAATTTTCTCACTTGCTATTAACTCTGAGTTTTATGAAAGTTCAAGAGAATTTTCTGAAAATAAGGGAGTTCACTTGCCAGATATTTCTTTTCCTTCCCTTTCAGGTTCCCATCACCTCTTTCTTAGCTATACCTAATCTGCTGAATTCAGAGTGGGATTTGGATCCAGGTCTGCATGTCTCTGAATTCAGACTGGTTTGGATCCCATGTTCCAGTTTGGGTCCATCTCTGCTCCTAATCCATAGGCAGGGAAAGAGAGAGATTTAATAACCCTTTTTCTTTATTAAAAAAGAATAGAATAAGCTTGTAAGGCACTAGTGTTTAGTGGGTAGGGCACTGGATTCAGAAGACTTGGCTTCAAGTTATAGCTCAACCACATAGACTTTCTTTTTGACCTTGGGTTACTTAATCTATCTCGTGCCTCAGTTCCCCATCTGTAAAACAGGATAATGCTTCCTTATTTAATTTGGAAGTTGCAAAGATAAAATCCAGTGGTGATTGACAGGTTTTCTGATACAGCATTGATGAGAGCCACATAATGACCTAGATCAGTGGTTCTCAAGCAGGGGAACACGTACCCCTGGGGCTACTTCTGCGGGTACATCAATTCATCTAGATATTTGCCTAGTTTTATTACAGACTACATAAAAAGCACTAGCAAAGTCAGTACAAACTACGTCATACCGAAAATGACTTGTTTATACTGCTCTCTATATTATACACTGAAATGTAAGTACAATTTTTATATTCCAGTTGATTTATTTTATAATTATATGGTAAAAAAGAGGAAGTAAGCAATTTTTCAGTAAGAGTTTGCTGTGACACTTTTGTATTTTTTTGTCAAATTTTGGTAGCAAGTAGTTTTTAAGTGAAGTGAAACTTTGGTTACTCAAGACAAATCAGACTCCTGAAAGGGATACAGTAGTGTGGACAGATTGGGAGCCACTGACCTAGGTTGGCGGAAATAACCCTGAATCATTGAAATAATTCATAGGTGAAAGGAGCAGATATTTAAAGTTACACAGAGGGCTATTTAAATAGAAATCATTGAATATTCACCAGCACTCACCAGGCTTTTCATATTGGGTAAAACCACTTTTTTCAACCTATGTTTGTCAAAACACTGTATCCTTTCAAATTCCTCCCTGTCACATAATAGCATTTGATGTGAATGATACGAACAGTTGAGATCCAGTAATTTCCATGGCACATCAGTCTAGAAAATATGAAATGATTTGATTGTCTCTAAACAGAGATTTGAACAAAGGTATGTGCATAGGGGAGGATTTAAAGGGCATATGCATTTGATTTTTACTGTACACTTTGATAAGAAGAGCTTTGCGATGAATCTCAAAAGTGACTGATATAAACTTCACTTTTTCCAGTACCTATTCAAAAACATACTTAAAAGAGAATATACTGAGCTCAAAGCAGAAGTTAAAATGTGCTACTACTGGTCATGACTTGCTTTTCCTTCCCGAGTAAACTAAAGGATCTGTCTGCACATACAAAGGAGAATCACCATGTAAGCATGTTCTTACAAATAAGCATGCAGAATCTCTGGTTTAATTATCTGTATATTTCTTATGCTGGGTCCACACTGAGGGCAGCAAATTCGTTGCTGTCAGATCAATTGCTCTGGATCGACTGAGCAGTCTGTGTAGACCCGCTCAGTTGATCCAGCAATCGATGCAGGAAAACCATCCCGGGAAGTGGTGTAGCGCTGCATCAAAGGGAACACTGTTCCCTTCGGCTCAGCACAGTGTGGACGGCGCGCGGAAGAGATGCATTTGATTTACGTCACTTGCATATCTCCCGTCAACTGCTGCCAAATCCCAAAGGCAAGTGTAGACCGGCCCTAGTTTATGTTCTCATTCCTCAAATGTAGCGAACTACAAAATGTCTCAGAAAACCTGAGTGAATATTTCCCACCACCCCACTCTTTCAATAACTTCATAATTCTGTTGTTATTATTTGTACTGCAGTTGCACCTTAACTGATGGCTTGTTTTATCTTATCTTAGAATCCTTAGATGGTCTTGTGCCTTGTGACACATGAGGTAACCAGGGCTTGTCTAACCATGGAGTATTGTGTGATTTCTAACATGTACTTATGATTTATGTTAATGTATGTGTGTGGATCCTGCTGGTGTGCACTAAAGGTTCCCTAGTGTGCTTTAATGTAGTTCTGTTTCAGGCAGTACTATGTTAAATGCACCACCAGGAACTACACAGACCAATCTATGTGCAACACATTAATATACTTTAGAAATCACACCCCCATGGTGCTCATTACCCCACCATGTAGACAAGCCCTGAAATGCGGGGCCCACAATGGTATACTTACTGTATAAACACACAGTAAGACAGCCCCTGTATGGAATAGGTTACAGTCAAAATAGACAAAGGGTGAGAGAAAGGAAATAGTACTCCTATTTAATAGATGGGGAAATAATGCACGGAGAGATGAAGGGATTTGCCCAATGACCCACAGGGAATCTGTGACAGAGCTGGGAATTATACCTAGATCTGAGTCCCAGTCCAGTCCCTGAAGCACAAGACCATCTTTCCTCTCTAAAAGAGCTTCTTCTCTAAATATGCCCAAAACCTGGTCTGCACACAGATTTTATTCCAGTGTAATCATGGCAGCTAGGGATGTGACTGATTGACTGATTTGGATATAGCTATACTGGTACAATCCACCTGGGTCAAATGCAGTACTGGTGTTAAGATGTCCTATACTAGTATAGTTTATTTCCCTTTTGATAAGGGAATAAGCTGTACTGGCAGTAGTACATTTGCACTGGTATAACTGTCCACCCGGGGGAGTCGTACCCCTCTTACTATACCAGTGAAGTTAAAGCAATACAACTTTTGTGTGTAGATATGGCACTACTGTTCTTGAATTTCTCCAGACCATACATCTATTTTTTCAGATTCATAGCCTGAAACAAAACAAAATGAAATAATCAGCTTATGGAGGGATTTCGTATTACAAGCAAATGTGCCACCAAAATTTCTATGAAGTATTCTTTAGATTTTTCCTATCCAAAAGATTCTACTGTGGTGATTAAAATCCATAGCTCCTTTTGTAAGAGTAGAGCTACTCTGTATCTTGGTGTCTTGGACAAATTCCAGTACAGAATTATATTTGCATACCTGGTACCCTTGTAGTTTCATTTGGATACAGTAATATCATGTAAACTCATTTAGCTAATTTAGAGCCCACATAAACATGGGAGATTCAAAAGTCCAATTCAGACTTTATTAGGCTTGCTTAATATTAACACTTAGCGCTTAATTAATCCTCACAACACCCATGTGAGCTACTGGAAGTTAATACGACCAGAAGATAGTGTTGAAAAAAAGAGCATAAAGGGAACCGAAAAGAGAAAAAAAGCACCTTATAAAGCCTTCTCACAAATCCATATTATCCATCCTGTCCAGCTAATATATAGTATACAGTTAGCCCCCTGGTATTCAGTTTTGAAAAGCTGCAAAGTCAAAGAGAGACACAAAAATCCATGGTGTAATGTTCTGATACAGCTTTGCCATGTGTACTTTGTAATGTCATGTGGTTACTGATCTTAAAGTAAAATATGCTTGTTTTACTCATCCTTTACCTCATTGTTTTCTTCCACTTATTTTTTATTTTCATAAACGTAGACTGTGAGCTGCCTTAGGCAAAGACTGCCTCTTTATTACATGTCAAACGTGCCTGCCACAATATGTAACCCTTCTGCCAGGTGGTTAGCAGCAGCAATAAAGGCTGAGTTCAATATGTGTAGGGTGCCTCTTGAAGAACAAAAAAAGTGAATTGAACTCCCACCCAAAATCTAGGAAAAATAAATAAATCTTTCTCTGGTTACCTTTGGCAGGTAGAATGTGCTGCCCCACAGGCACTCTGAGCCTATATTCAAAATAAGAGCATTATTAGGGAGAAGGGGAGACATGGATTCTGGGAAATCTCAGCATTATCTCACATTCCAATAAAGATGAAAGAATTCAGTCAATCTACAGTAGTCTTCAACTGCCTCTCCACATGGCTGTGTGAATGGCTAACTGGTTAAGTTCCCTGGCCATGTCACTTCACCCACCACAAGGCCCACTTGCAGTTCAGGTCAGTGAATAGTAGGAGTCTGAGTGTATAAGGGTGCTGCTCTCTGCAGAGATGGCTCTGTTGAAGCTCTTTGTCTAGCTCCACCTTGAGTTGTCAACACCTGACCCAGCCTTGTGATTCAGCTCAGTTTCAGGAGTGGGTAGAGGGAATCTGACTGAAGCTATCTCAGCTCTGCTACTGCTTCTCCAGGCTCTGCTAAGAAGTCCTTTCTGTGCCAGTCTCCATTAAAGACCTCAGTAGGGGGAAGACATGATTATCTAGGACCCTGGGGCAGAGTCCTTGATACTTGGAGATGAGCTTTTCACGACAAGAAGAAAGCCCTTTCGCCAGCTCTCATCTAAGTTCAAACTTCTCCTCCCTGTCTAAATCAAGTACAGTTCAAGTGATTTCAAGTGGTGGAATCATGGGTATGTAAAATATGTAAATGACTTTCCATAGCCATTCTCCTCCCTTTCCACCAACAGAGGGAGCAGAACTGTATGCTCTAGTTGAACTCCACAGACTTCAGTGGGACTCCACACAGGCATGAGTCTCTGTCCAAGTGACGGATGCTTATAGGACTGAGGCATAGTTGGAAATTGCTTCAGGGAAGGATTGTGACTAAACAAAGCAATGTCCAGACATGGCATTGGGATTACACCATTGCTCTCTGTGACTCATTTCAACATGGCCCTTCATTATCTCTACTCCCCACTACTTCTGGTATGATATTTTCCCTGTGTGGCTGCAAAGAGGAAATGGCAAAATTATTTCTCTTCTCTGGATGCTAAGAGGGAGAGAAGTTTCTTTTTTTTATACTTGCTCTTTCTTCACTGCCCACTGTTTTCTGGGTGGGTGCAGAGGAGGACGTAAGAGGATGACTGCAGTATCTCCAATCTCCTTATGCTGCTTCATATATGAGAGGCTGTATGAGGGACGCACCTGAGATCTGCACTTCACTGGAGCCTAGTTGGAGTGAGAGGATTTTGGGTCCAACCCATGTCATCTCAAGAGCCACATGTGGCTTTGGAACCACAGTGTTAACTCAGATATTGAATGAGGAGGATTAGAAAGGAAATTCTAGCCTTTCCCTCACTGAAAAGATAGAGAACATGGCATAAGTCCTTCCTCCATCCACTTAACCCAGTTTGTAAAGCTGTCTTTTCTGCTCTAGTGCTAATGCTTTGACTGATGGTTGAAAAAAGGTATGAGTTCACCTTTTCATTCTAAAGAGGTTTAGCCTTTGAGCAAGCTCTTTGCTGTGAGCTCAAGAGTCCTCATCGTTCTGCAACCTCAACAATATCCTATTAATAAATGGCTTTTTCATGCCAGGGGCACTTGAGACTGAAGCACATTGCACAATATAGCAATTAAAATACCAGGGAAAGCTTACTGTGAGAAACTCTTTAGAGGAGTCAAAGGTACCTGAAGGGATGTTAAATCTCAGATAGCTGTTTAAAACCCAACCAGCCATGCACTTGAAGCCAACAAAAAGAAACTGTGGTTACAGCTTAAATTCCTGGAATGTCTTACACCTGTGCCTCTACCTAAAAAATACTGCCTCCACCTCCACCCAGAGATTATTTTTCCAGTATCATAGAATAATAGAAGATTAGAGTTGGAAGGAACCTCAGGAGGTCATCTAGTCCAACTGCCTGCTCAAAGAAGAACTAACCTCTGCTAAATCATCCCAGCCAGGGCTTTGTCAAGCCACAGCTTAAAAACCTCTAAAGATGGAGATTCCACCACTGCCCTAAGTAACCCATTCCAGTGCTTCACCACCCTCCTAGTGAAAAACTTTTTCCTAATATCCAACCTAGACCTCCCCCACTGCAACTTGAGACCATTGCTCCCTGTTCTCTCATCTATTACCATTAAGAATAGCTAGCTCCATCCTCCCTGGAACCCCCTTTCAAGTAGTTAAAGGCTGCTATCAAATCCCCCCTCATTCTTCTCTTCTGCAGACTAAACAAGCCCAGTTCCCTCAGCCTCTCCTCATAAGTCTTGTGCTCCAACCCTCTAATAATTTTTGTTGCCCTTTACTGGACTCTCTCCAACTTGTCCTCATCCTTTTTGTAGTGAAGGGCCCAAAACAGGACACAATACTTCAAATGCGGCCTCATCAATGCTGAATAGAGGGGAATAATCACTTCCCTTGGTCAGCTGGCAATGTTCCTACTAATTCAGCCCAATATGCCATTAGCCTTCTTAGTAACCAGGGCACACTGTTGACTCATATCCAGCTTCTTATCCACTGTAACCCCCTCTCCTTTTCTGCAGAACTGTTGCCTAGCTCTTCGGTTCCCAATCTGTAGCTGTGCATGGGATTCTTCTGTCCTAAGTGGAGGACTCTAAACTCATCCTTGTTGAACCTCATCAGATTTCTTTTGGCTTAATCCTCCAATTTGTCTAGGGCACTCTGTATCCTATCCCTACCTTCCAGGTTACCTACCATTCCCCCTAGCTTAGTGTCATCTGCAAACTTGGTGAGGGTGCAATCTACCCCCTCTTCCAGATCATTAATGAAGATGTTGAACAAAACTGGCTCCTTTTCCTATCCTGAATGTCCAGGCAGAGATCACATCTTCCCAGCCATAACAGCAGCACAGAAACTGGTTTGAGAGAGGGGAAGTGTGTTAGAAGTGCTTCTCAGACCAGATAGCCCTGACAGAAAGGGGTAGGAAGCAGAGATGGAAAGGCAGAAATGAAGATTAGTGGGAAGGAGAAGGGGGGGAAGAAGGGTAATGGGGAGAGCCCTGAAGCATGGAAATAGGTAAATTCTAGCCACACAAAAGGAACTTCAACCCATAGAAACCCACTACATAAATTACTTTTATATGTACACAGTACTGAAACAGAGGGTGGCTGGCAGAGTATTCTTCATAAATGCCCCATTATTCTGGAATGCTCTCCTGACACTTCTCCAAAATATTCAAATCTGGCAACTTCAGGACCATTTGCTTTACCTGATATTTGAAATGACTGAGGGTCAGGCTGATGTATGAGAACATTAGTCTTTGACCATGAGCTGCTGCTTGATACATCTGATGAGCTGATTGAACGATGCGTATGGCTATGTAATTGTAAATCATGACCAGAGCATTCAGAACCAATGGTAAAAATTGCTCATTACAAATGTTTTGGTGTTTTTCCAAAAACAAACGAACAAAAAAACGCACAACCTTTTCATCATTTCCATGGGAAATGTACCTTTTTCATAAGAGTTTTCAAATTTTCATGGAATACCTGCAGGCTAACAACTTGGGGGCCAAAAAAAAAAAAAACTGGAAAAAATGTGGTTCGTCAAAAAAATCTGAAAACTTTTGAAGGCAAATGTTGACAAAAATGAAAACTTCTCTTACCTTGAAAGCTTTCAGAGGAACAATAGCATTTGCTCACCAGCTCTTCTCAGAATATGTGTATGAGTGTTTTTTGTTTGTTTGTTTTTTCATATGTCAAAATAAATAAATAAATAATGCATGAAATAATGGCCTGAAGTAATGTCTGATGCAACACAACTGGCTTCAGTTGGCTTCCACTGGAGTTCCACCAGGGATTATTTTGGCTCCATCTTTCCCACTGTTGTGAAGCTTTCAGTGTGTGTTGCTGCAATAGGATGATGGACTGTGGTGACCTGGAGTTTTTAAAACAAATGTTTTATTATCAAATGTGTTTGCATATGAATGTATAGCAAAGCAAACCAGTCAACAGCCAGTGAAATAAAAATGTATCCTCAACTTCAGAACCCTTCTTGATACTGGATATGTCTACACTGCAATTAGACACCCACAGTTGGCCCATGTCAGCTGACTCAGGTTCATGCGGTTCAGGTTGTGGGGCAGTTTAATTGCAGTGTAGACATATGGACTTGGGCTGGAGCCCAGGCTCCAAGACCCTGAAAAATGTGCTACACCACAAATAAACAGCCCTGCGAGCCTGAGTCAGCTGGCACTGGTCAGCTGTGGGTGTCTAATTGCAGTGTAGACACACCCACCGTGTGCCTGCAGACTACTTGATTTCCACACAAGCCATGGCCCTGAAGTAGGTTAAGAGCTAGCTCTTCAGAAGCTATAGGTATCTGCCCCCCAAATCAATGAAAATCATCATCTAAGAGATTTGTCAGAGGTTGCCCAGCAATACTATAGCAGATCCAGGAGTTTCTCTCTACCTCAGGCACTTATATGGCCCCACTGCATCATATCTCATCACCTCACAACCTCTAATGTCCTCATAACATTCCTGTGAGGTAAGGAAAGTATAGGTACAGATGGGAAATTGAGGCACAGGGAAACAAGTGACTTCCCCAAGGTCACTCAGGAAGACTGTGGCAAAACAAGGAATTAAACTCATGTCTGCAGTTAGCATGCTAACCACTGATCTACCTTCTTCACTCAATCATAGCCAGTTCTCCTGGTTCATAGTCATTTGTAATAATTTACCAATCTGGTTCTCTCTCTCCCTAGCTTCTAATACTGCAGTCATTGCTATGATATCTAGTGACTCCCTTTTCATTGCAAAAGGACTCCTTTTCAAGACAACAGGGTCCTTGACTTTTTAATTTGCCTGCCACCTAAACAACTTGTCTTCCATTGATTTTGCAATTGTTTCACCCCATGCTTTGGAAAATTTCTCTCTAGCTCATATAGAACTTACTGTTTTATTAGAATATTTATATACTCGGGACCAGATCCTCAAGCAGTGTTAACATAGTTGCACTGAAGTTAGTAGAATGATGATTTACATCAGTTAAGGCTCTACACCCACATAACACTTTTGTACAAATATTATAACAGAGCTCTTTAAAAGTCTGTTCCTTCTTCATCCCAGCACTGTCATGCATACTGTGTGTACATACAATAATACTACCCAGCTCTAATATAGCACTCCCATATGTTGTGTTACTCTATGGTATGCCATTTATATACCACACAATTTGGAAAAATCATCAGAAATATAACTGTGAACCCTCACAGAAGGATGAACCCATTGAATGACAAAGTTTAATTCTAGCAAATTATTAATAAAACGCCAGCCCATTGGTTTATAATTGCTACTGGCCAGTGAGCAGCAAACTTTAGCTCTGAGTTAAAAACATCCCATGATTGAAATCTTAAATGTAAATTTGACAGGAAAGCTCTATCCATTAGAGAAAATTGAGGAACTTACCATATGCCATGAGCCAAAAATAATTACTTGTATTTTCTCTGAATTTTGAGATTTGAGAATTCCACTGTCTCTAAGCTCCCCCCTTGCCAGGCTTTACCTTCTAGTTATTTATTTACTTATTTAAATGAATTTGTCTTGCCTCAGGCTGGTTTGCTCCTTCCTTCACCCTTCCACCACAAAGTATTCACAGCATACAAATAAAACCCCACTTCCTGTTGCAGGCTGTTATGATGAAGTGGCAATGGGAAGTACTGATTCTGAATATGCTGGGACCTCTGTGCAACCTCTGTTTGTATAAGCTGTGGTACAGTGAGAGCACAGGGCAGTAGGGGAATAGTAGAAGGGCAGTATGTAAGTGCAAGAATGTTCCGGGCTTTATTCCCTGTAGAGCAGCCAGAGTCATTAGAGGGTAATTAGGGTCAGCTGAAACCAATTAAGGCCCAGTCAGGTGTCTGATAAAAACCCTCTACTCCTGAGAGACATTGCACAAGCTGGAGGAGTAGGTGTGCAGTGTTACTGAGCAGAGGAGTGTGTAGAGTTTTGAGGAGAAGCAGAACAGAGTACAGCATTGTGTGGAGTTGTGAAGAGGAGCAGAACAGAATACGGTGGGGTGTGTGAGAGAGGTGGAGTCCTGAGGAAGGTACTGGGCTCCAAAAGCCAGAAGGACAGAGAGGGGAAAATAGCCCAGGGGAAAAGACTGCAGCTGCAAGTCTGGTGCCAGCAGCATGTAGCCGCTACTTGTAGGGCCCCTCAGCTGGTACCCAGAGGAGCGGGTGGGCCTGGGTCCCTACCCCACTCCTTGGGGAGACAGGAGTAACTGGTGATGCCCTGGCCCACTACAAGAGGCAAAGCGCAAGACCCACTAGGGTGAAGCCATCCGCTTGCCACAAAGCATAATAATATATTGCCTTGCCCTCTGTATCTTTTCCATTGCTCTGCCTTTGAAAATATTATACTCTGCCTCTCCTTGCCTTCCCCTCTCCCACATCCTCTCTTACTTCTTTTTTTCCTGCAGACTCTAAATTCTGTCATTATTACCCATTTACTTTTCTCTGACCATTGCTCACAAATTGATCTCTGGTCTCTGATGAAGGGTCCAGCTGGAAAAATAAGCTTCCTCTTCAGGCCCATCCTGTTCCTAATCTGCTGCTGTTGCAAGAAATTCCCCCTGGGGATTTTTTTACTTCCTATTGCTTTCCCTCTTCTGCTATAAACCTCACAAATATTAATCTCTTTTGGTCCTGATTTTCCCTCGCCTCCCATCTTTTATTTGTCTAAAATGCCTGCCAGTACTTTTCACACTTCATCATGTCTTCAGCAATACCGGCCCTGGGCCAATGCCAGAGACGGCAACTTGACAAAATATGTTGCAAGGTGGTTTTCCTTCCACACCGTCTGCAGCTGTCAACTTTTCTCAAGGTCTAATACTGCACATGAGCCAGAGTTGGCAGAGGACCATGGACTTTGTATCTCCCAATATTAGGGTTAGGAACAGGATTGTCACTGACATTACCTTTCAATTCTACAAAGATTAAGGTAATGTGCATATGGTGTGTGCTGATCTATCAGTCATTTACTGATCTATCAGTATCATTACTGATCTATCAGTCATTTATTTCCTTTATTGCTATATCTTGCTGTACTATCATGATGCAAAGTTATGTATACCAGAAATCACAATCTCATGTTGTAGAACTCCAGACTGTGAAATCCATTAGGCTGTAGACGAAAGTCTCAGGAGAAACGATGGAAGTCCCATCATTTTAAAAGCAGACTGGACAAAACACTAGAAAATAAAATGTTGCAATACTACATTGGCAGAGATTGACTAGATGGTATTTTCCATGACAACTTTTTATGAATCTAGCATTTAAACAGCCACTAACAATGATGAGTAGTGCATATTTCAATTTGGAACTTACCAAAACATTTCCTACCTTGACTTTTAATAAACCCCATGTATCAAGGATGCTTTTGCTTGTAGAAAATATGGGTTAGACAGCACAAAATCTGTTCTTTTCTTTTGCATTTAAGCAAAATCCTTTCTTATTCTCAAAGGGCTGGCAACACTGTGAGGGGGTGTACAAATCCCACACGGGGCAACAAGGGTTAAGGAAATACTCTGGGCCCAGACAGCCCTGCCCTGCCACAGCTGTAGCAAATGATCCAACTGGAGAAAAAGTTAAAAGGCAGGGGAACAGCTCATTTGGTGGCAGCCCAGGCAACACAGCAGACTTGCAGTTCCAGCAGAAGTGAGCAAGTGAAGGTAGAAATCTCTCTCTAAGACAACTGCCCAAAAGTCCCTCCGTGAACTTACCAAGGTACAATTTGGAGAGATGGACTGCTGTGTCTCCTCAATTCTCCAACATGGGGTATGTTTTACCATGCTTTGCTGTGAGAGCTACCACTCCTGGTCTGCCCACACACAGCCTCCAGCATGTAAGTCACTCCCAGCTGTACCGTTTGAGTGCTATAGTTAGCCAGCCATAAATTATGGTACAGGACAATACCAAGTCACAGTCCCAGAGTTCCCCCAAATCTCCACTCCCATGAAATGTGCGTCTTTGGTGCCCAGTGCTCTCCTGGACAATACAAGCTCATATAAAGTCTGTTTAATAGAAAATGATGTGCACAAATCCTGTCATCCCAAATGGGGCTTCCCTAAGACTTCAATCCAAACCTATTGACTTAGATAAAACAACAAAACAAATTTATTAATCACAGAGAGAGAGATTTTAAGTGATTACAAATAATGAGGCATGTATGTCAGAATTGGTTACAAGGAAATAAAAGGTAAAACACAACAAAAACCTAATTTAACAAGCTTAGTGAATACAAAGCAAAGGTCTCTCTCGCCATATGTTCCAGCAGTCTTACTGGCTGAACCACTTTCAGTCAGGATCTCTCTCCCGCAGTCCAATCCTGCTTCCTTTGTTCTTCAAGTGGTAATGATGCCTTGGTAGAGAGCACGGGAAATATGATTTGGGGCATTTGCTCTCTCTCTTATAGCCCTTTCTCTTGTGCTAGAATCCTCTCCAGTCGTTGTTCAAAAGACAGAAAGTTGGTATGGCCAGGAGCTGCTTCTTTGTAAAAATGTAGATCTTCTGCCCACACCCTCCCTTCTGCAGAAGAGTGGCCACTCTCAGTGGTCCATGTGAGCTCATTGACTCCTGGCTGAGACATTGGCCAGCCTTTGTCTCTGGGCTACTTGTTTATGATTGCCCTGCAGAACATGCTGGAATATGTCTTGGTAATATTATATAGTAATATTATAATATATTATAAAGATATAAGTGGAATCTTATATCTTTACATACAGTGTTGCCACACATAGGACAATAATGATCAGCAAATGATGGGTTTTCAAATGATACCTCAGACAGTATGCTTTGTACAAAACGTAACACTCTTGTAAAAGGGGTGAACACAAGGGTACAGACTGTCAACACCCTCGGTGAGGGAAGGGAGGACCGATAAAGAGACAACCTGAGAGGGAAGCATTCCTCTCTCCCCTTCATATGAACTCTGGACTTTGATATTCCCCTTTATATTTTGTTTGGACTACCCCAGCAGGGGAAAACCCTAGGACTCCAGGATGTGGGCTATACCATGGCAGAAGGCAGTTGACACCTGAGAAAGAAAGCTACCACACTGCATGCTTTCACCAGAGGGTGCCTTATGGGGAGCGGGCACTCTTCACACTGCCTTAACTCAGACAATGAATTTAGGACAATCACAAAGGGGGAGATAGGAAGTGACCCAGGGAGGGCAGCCTTGGCTGTCAGATCACTGATAGCCCTCAAAAGGACCTGTGTCAAAACCTGTGGAGTGGGATGCCAGGACTCCTCTACCAAAAACACACCTGCAAGTCACAGGCCTTAGCCCTGACCAGTAGGTGAACTATCTGAACAATCAATCCCCAAGTGAGGACCATGACAACACCAAAAGCAGCATAATAATTTTTTATAAGGGAAATAAGCTCTCTGGGTTCAGGGCTTGGGTCAATCACTGGTTGAGTTGGGAGGAAACTTCCCCCAAGGAAGGCTATTCCAAAGCTGTCTACTATCAAGTTTCTTGCAGCTTCCTGTCAAGCATCTTGTACTGACCATTGTCAGAGAGAGGATGTGGGACTAGCACCCTGCAGTTTATACTTTGATCCTGAATTACGCTAAGTGTATTGCTAGTACAGCAAAGTGCCTGACTTGTATAGCCAGAATTCAGGGTGGAGTGAGGATCTTGTAGGTGGATTCAAGGGGTCCCTAAGCAGTTAAAATACTCATCTTTTGGTGTAATTAGGTATATTCTGAAGGAAACTAATCGGTTTTTGATAAGTATTTTATGGGATCTAGGAGATAAATCACATCCGGCAGGGCTGATTTACCAGAATTCAGAAAGGGGGTGAGTAGTCACTGATAGAAGAATCCATTGGGTGGCCTGTCCAAAACATCACAGTGGCTACAAGTTACTTCAAACATTTAAAACACCTCTCCTTTTTACCCCACCCTCTCCTAGAAATGGTTTTTAAAATTATTATTATTATTATTTTATTTAATTCAGCTTTTTAAAACCTCAATTCAACAATCATGACAACCAACTACTATTTATATCTTTGCCAGATGCTGAGCTGATGTAAATCAGCGTCACTCTGTTGACTTCAGCAGAGTGACCCTGATTTATACTAGCTGCTGATCTGACTTGGTTGTCTCTGTTTATAAGCAATGAAGGAGTGAAGTGAGTCCCACTTAGGCTGGGTCTACACTGACGGTGGCAAATTCGCCGTCGTCACATCGATTGCTCTGGATCGATTGAGCGGTCTGTATAGACATGCTCAGTCGATCCAGCAAGCGATGCAGGAAAATCACCCCGGTAAGTGGCGTAGCGCTGCCTCGAAGGGAACGTTGTTCCCTTCAATGCAGCACAGTGTGGACGGTGCGCGGAGGAGACGCTGCAAGGTCGACGGGAAATACGCAAGTGATTTGCATCACTTACATATCTCCTGTCAACTGCCGCCGAATCACAAAGGTAAGTGTAGACCGGGCCTTAGTAATGTGGCCCAATGGATAGTGCACAGGATTGGGACTCAAAAGACCTGTTTTCTATTGCCAGCTCTGCCTTTGACATGCTGTGTGACCATGGGAAAATCAATTCACCTTTCTGTTCCCCCCTCCCACCCTTCATCTCTCTTCTCTATATAGATTGTAAAGTCTCTGGGGCAGAGGCTGTCTCTCACTCTGTTCAGCACAATGGGACCCAGGTCTCCTCTTGGGCGTCTAGGTGCTGCCATGATACAGAAAAACAATAATAATGAGACCAGGCATGGGAGGTCGTATCTTTTATTGGACCAACTATTTTGGTAAGTTGCTGATGTTGGGTGTTGTTAGTGTCCATGTGGTGAGGCCTGGTGTCATGGTTTCTCACGGAAATGGTGTTCTGTGGGTTGTGGAGGTAGCGGCTCCATTTTTTGTTTTTGTGTGGGACGGTTGTCATCAGGATTTTTTGATAGTTGTTTTGTGTTTCTTGCATGATTCTGAGTCAGTTTCCTGATCTGAGCATGTGATGATTTCTTGTTTAAGGTGGGCCTGCAATATAGTTCTGGAGTATGTGAGGGGCAGGAGTTGCCTCCTCGGTTTTTCTGAAGTCCTTGTGTAGAGCTGTTCAGTGTATCTGGAGTTTCATTTGGTGGTCAGGGGGTTATAAATAGAGTCCTCTTGGGACCAACATGGCTACAACAAAACTGCAAACAATAATAATGACAGAATGAAACTCAACATTCACAGCCAAGGAGCGAATTTCCTCTAGAATTTTATTAAAAACGAATGAATTATCTTATGCTTATATTTATTTCAAGAAAGCAAAACATACGTTTGTGGGGCCATTTCCCGCCTGCAGCCTGCATATGCAGAACTCCCATTAGAATGTCAGTGATGACAATTACAAAATAATCCAAAAGGTAAGTGCATTTAAGTTTGCAGTCTGATAGATCTGAACATTTTCACCAGCACAAAAGTCTCTCTTAAATGTGGACTCATGCTGCCTGATATTTTTTTGAAGAAAAAAAAGCAGTAAGATGGAAACATAAATATTTTAAAAGCTGCTATTGTACTGTATATGTTCAGTATGCACTTCTCATCCTAGCACTTATTGGCTAGATGGTTAAACTCTAATGAAGCTTTGGAATTTAAATGAATGCAGTGCTATGGTTCTCTCTTAGTGTAACAGAGTGATGGGCAGCAACCCCTTAGCCAGCCCTCTGTCACGCCAGCCCCAATTGAGAGAGGTAAATTGGAGCTGTCTAGGGACACCTGCACCTAATAGGTGCAGGGGAAACAGCTGGCCACCTAATTAGCCAGGGGCTATAAACAGGCCCAGGTGAAGGAAGTAGGGAGAAGCCAGGGAATAGAAGGAGAGCAGAGTCTTTATCTATCTGGCTGCAGATGCTCCTGAGGCAGCAAGTCAAGCTGTATGTGATAAGAATGTGGTGGGACTGCACACTGTAAATAAACTGCACTGGTTTGCTAACCAAGCAGGTCTTGGAGTCATTCGTGACCAGGAGGGTGGCTGAAGTGGAGGGGTGGTGGCGGAGAACCCTTACACTTACCTTTTTAACTCCTTTGTGTCAATGCCAGTGACACCCAGAATAATCAACCGTGATGTCCAGATGTTGTTACCAATTGCTCACAAGGTAACCAGAATATAAATTATGATATGATGCCTACAAGCAAACCCATATCCCCAGTTTTCTTCCTATCTACTTGTAAGGCCCCCATCACTATGGCCATGGAGATCTGCTTGGAGATAGGGCAGTATATGGTTTCCTTGCCATCTTACTGCATTTGTTAAAGGCAGGACCTGTCAGCCTCATCTGTCAAAGAGTCACATTCTGAGGTGCAGACCAGTGAGCATCACTGCCTGTCCTGTAACCCTGAGTGCTTTACATTCTCTGCCGCCAGACACTTAGGACAGTCTGGACACTGATGGCCATCGGACAAGCATGCACTGAGTGTCTCTGAGTTAAGCAGCTTTGGCTCATCAATTCTGATCCTAGCAGCTTGCATGTTACACCCCAGGCATGCTCTGGTATCCACAAGCCTTGGTTACTTCTAGCCAAGTGACTCCAACAAACTCATTTCCCATGTGCTCTGCTATGTCCAGCCCTCTTCTGGACTATTCAGAGGAATAATAAGGATAGGCTGCTCCGTTAAAGAGTCAGTACTCAGCAGCTTGCCACATTAATTGGAATTAAGTCACTTCAATTCAAATACAGTACAGGGTTGGTTCAGATTAAAATAATACAAGTTCATTTTCAACAGGATATAGATTACATGATGCCAAGTAAATGACATAAAGGTAGAGATTGTTATATCAAACAAATGTGAAAAACATGCATCTAGAAGTCTAAAGCTTTATCTAGCAAAATTGTTAAAGTGTTTTTTCTCGAGCAATCACACGTTGGCTGACAGTCTCTCAGTCAGGAGCTCTCCCCAAAGATAAAGTGATAAGTTCCTTTGTCTTCATAAGTGAAAAGATAACTTGGGGTTGTTTACCTCTTTCTTTTATAGTTCAGTGAACTTTTGAAATGGATTCTTCTGATGGTTACCCCCTGAAATAAAAATCATTCAGACTATGAGGGCGGAAACATGAAATCTGATGTTGAAGGAAGCTCCATGGTTATTTCCTTCCTCACTGGTATTTCCTAAAATGCAATTTGATCTCTTCTTGCCCCTTCCAATGCAAATGAATAGCCACTTGCCATGTGATGCTAATCCACTGTTATGGTATCTGACTAGATGAGTAGGCTTGTCCTTTGTCTGTTTGCCCAGTCCCCAGACTTATCTGGTACATACATTTTAGTCATACATTTCCTTCATATTTTTATGGTCCCTTGGGTATCTAACATCCAAACACCACACAGGAATATTAATGATCAGTGTGTTGTTAGTTTTCCAATGGTACATGACACATATCTGATATAATTTATGACATTAATGAATTTGTGTACTCTGAATTGATCAGGACAGCTGAAACTTACTACCAGATTCCAGTGAGCCCCTTGTCCTCCTGCATGGGATGCTGTTATGATCACAAGACCAAACCCCATAATACCATCTAAACCAAGGCCAGGATTTGGCCCAATATCTATGGATCACTTTTAAAAGTAAAGTTGTCAAATTTGCTTTACTAAAAATGTAGCTGGAATTTTCAAAGTTGCTAATGGGAGTTGAATTCCTTTGAACACCCCAGTCCATGTGATTTAAGGATCAAATTTTCAATGCTGGCCTTCTGAAACTGCACTTACAAATAGCTGTGCATGCAAAATATGCTTCTTTGTGCACACTTGCCACCTATGTTAGACAATGCTTTGCGCATGCAAAACTCATGCACGCAATATAATGGGGTGGTTGGAATGTTTCTAGGTGGCTGGAAAATTAGCTAGAAAAGGTCTAATTCAATACACACAGACAATCTGAGCAAGAAAAGGCTGGAATTGTCATTTGCTCATCATGATATTTACCATGTATTGTACCAAAGCCCAGATTCAGAAAGCAACATTGGTGCCTAATTCTCATTGAAATCTTTGGTGTTGAACTGAGTGTGATACTCATGGGTAAGCTGAAAAGGAAAGGAATATTTCAGTGTCTTTATTTTAAGTTCCAGCATCTCACAGTGTATCCTGTTATATAGATTATGTATTAATTATATCGATTGCTTAAGACTTCCCAGTTGTCACTTTGAGGGGTGACAGGTTGTTGTCCCAAGATCAGGGCCTGTGTCATTCCAGTGATTGCATAGCTGGGAACCCTGATGCACACAGCTGAAACACTCACACTACAGGAACACTCCAATATGTACAGATAGTTTATTAATACATTTAGCACAGGCACAAACACTCCAACTCAGTAAGATAGATAGAGATACTATAGAATGTATATCTGCACATCCATATACTGACATCAGCCCTTGAAGAACAACCTGAAAAGTTAGCCTTCAACTTCCTCATCCCCATCATCTTTCCTTCCTCACCAGTGGCTGTTATTCTGGCACCTCTCATGGACTAAATCTCCCTCTCCTACTGCCCCTGGGCTGGGATGCAACTTTTTATATGTTTCACTGATTCCACTACATCTGATGCATATTTAATAGGGATTTATCCCCTCTTCCTTATTTGTATTTCCTCACCATACTAATGCTGGAGTGTCCTTCATATATCAATGATCTCAACTTATTATCATAAACGTCAATTTGTTACCAATGGCCCTCTTGTGGTTAGGTATTGCAGGTGTAGCTCATGTACCTGTTATTATTATATATGTCAATTTGTCACCATGACACTATTGTGGTTGGACTCGTGTTCCTGTGGTCAGAAATTCCCCTTAAACGTTGTATTTTCAGTTCGCAGTACTTGGAGTTTTTCATTGGACCATTTGTCTGTGCCAAAGTTCACAGGTCTCCAGCCTTATGCTAGCTGTGCTAAGTGTTGAAGCTAATATCATACAAGATACAGATCTGTAGATTCCTTGCATTACTGTTTAATATAATAAAGGCAAGCTAACCCTAGGAGCTACACACAGAAATAACATTAATGTGTTAACATTTTGGAATTATGAAAATTTCTGTTGACTATTTCAGGGGGGGAGACAAGGTTGTTCCTGCTGTGTGTGTGGGTTTTTTTCCCCTTAAATAATCAGAAAAACGTATTTTGATTAATTGAGCAGTTTCCATAGCAGCTGTGAGCCAGGTGGCTAGAATCAGTTGCTTAGAATGCTAAATTCTGGGTAATTAGTTTATTTTTAATCTTTTAATTCCGTGGGAGTGAAGTTTAGTGTGTTAATGGGAGAGGTTTTGAGCAGAAGTGTCTTGAGTAATGTGTTATTATCATTCCGTGTTTATTGATGAAGTTGGGTTTGTAGGAAAAGAAACTGAGTGAAAATATCTGAAGCAGGACAAGCTACAATTTTCCTTATGGCTTAAAAGGCTATGAAGTGGTCTTTTTGTTTTGTTTTTATCTGTTTTTTCCCCTTGCTGGGAACCTGAGGGGTTTGTTTGAAAGGGCAGCTTGTGTTCATGTCTAAGGACGTCTCTGAAGTAGAAAGACATTGACTGCAGAGTGGCAATGCATGGAAAACGTATTAATGGTGTCATTCTTTTACCAGCTCTCAGTGCTTGGGGAGGGTTGTGCTTGATTATTTTACATTGTGCACATTTGCTGAGCAAAATTTTTACTATTTAACTGTCTCATTCCTGGTCCTGCCATTTGCTTTGCGGTTTTTAAATTCCCTATTAAATCCTTGATTTATGTTTTAAAAGCTAAGAAAAGAAAAGAAATTTACACGCTCTGTGAAACAATCTTGCACTGGGGGGCAATGGATTAGATGACCGTGGGCAGGTTTTGTCCACAGACTGCATTCCTTTTGTGCCACTCTGATGGTGCCCAGAGGACAGAGAGCTGCCCTATCATGGCAGCTGAGGACTCCTCTGATGTTTCCTTGTGTGACATAGTTCGTATAACCAGCTCTGTCACCAGCTGCTACAGGCACAGGGTTGGCCAAGGGTAGGAATGGCTGGAGCCCTAAGGTGACCTCACTAGGTGGTGTAACTTAGAGCAGCACTTAGGCTGCTGTGTATTAAATTGAGGAATGGCCTGCTCAGTGGTCAGACTGAAGATCAGGGGAGTTCAGAGTGGCTTAAAGCTACCATTTCCCACCTTCAACCCAGGTCTAAGCAAAGGTTGGATGGCTCCAAAGCAAGGCTCCGGCCTAGATGTCCACAAGTGTCTGAATTTAAAAACAATGATATATACTGGATACCATTGTCTGCCTGATTGTTTCAGATGACTACATCTGAGTCTTGCTTGATGACCAGTGTAATGTAGCATCAAATTTCTGTCTCAGAGCAGGAAATCTTTATTAAACACAAGCGTCTATTTAGACTGTAAATGACATGGGATAAGGACTACCTCTTCTATTCTTAGAATCTTCTGGTGTCTGTCCAGCTCTGTATAAACAACGACAATAAAGAATAATGATTTTTAGTTTCCCTGTGTTTCATTCCATTTTAATATTTTGTCTACTATTTCTTCTTCAAATTGTCTGTTAAATGGTCACTCTCCTCATATCTCCTGCACTCTTCAGATGTAATGAATGAGATGCCCTGAACTTGGCATTCTCCGTAAAGCAGAGGTAAACTCCAATGATGCAGGTGTTCCTACTGGAAATCCCAATATCTGGAGCATAGAGACCAAATTCAGTCCTTCTTTTTAGGCTACACAGTGGGACTGATCCAACAACCTATACAACCTCCCTTTGAAGTCAAAGCTAGTTCATAGGATAGGACAGTGATTGGTATTTTGTTTTAATCCCTGTCTCCGGTTTTTTCAAAACTGTTAATTACCAGTTGTTAGGACCCAGAAGACATTGTAACGTGAATACAGGCTAGTGGCAAGACTAGGCCCATGACCTAGGTATGAACTGGAGATAAAGCAGAAGTAAGCTAACCGCAAAACTGGTATAAAGCAGTTTGAAAGCAGCTCAAGTAGTAAACAACTAACCACTGCTTGTAGTTGATTGGGTGTCAAAAATGCACCGATAGTATAAGGAAAAGCAAGGGTCAATAGCCGATCCTGGAATGGATCCTGACCAGTGAGGAGAACGAAGTGGACTATATTATGGCAGGGATAACATAAGGAAATTGGAAGCTTGCACTAGACCTGTGAAAGGTGCTACGTGTCAGGTCTGCTCCTGGTGCAGCTCACTTATAGGGAGAAATGGGCTTCCCCTCCCTGATTGTGGTAAGCGCCTGACTTGAGTGTGTGCTTGTAACTTGAATAAACAGCTTTTGGCAGATACCGCCTTGTCCTTGTGCATCCTTCCCGCCACTGAAATCTCAAAGCACGAACCCTCCATCTCAGCTGAGTACACCAGTCCATTAAAATCAAACTTCAGCTTCCTAGTACTTGCTCTAAAACACACACACAAGATCTGCTTTCTTGACTACAATGAAGTATTAAGGTCTGTTACCTAAAAAGTTTAGATACACATTTACAGGATAATTTGTAGTTCCCCATATTTTACCCTGATTCAGCAAAATACTTCTGGTTAAATCTATCCCTCCTGAGCAAAGCCCTTTGGATGGCATATTCCAAAACTCCCAGTATTGGTCCAGCTCTGCTCCCATGTAAGTCAGTGGGAGTTTAATCATTGACCTCAATAGGAACAGAATTATAGGCCAATGCTGAGTGCTTTTGAAAACCCCACCTTGAAGCACTTGCTTAATTGCTTTGTTGAAGAGGGACCTTATATAGTAGGCCAGTATCTGTGAATCGCTTTTTTCAGTGTGAAACACAAGCCATGTTCCCATAATTAAACGCCTAATTTAGCTCCACAAAATGTATATACAGAAATTCAACATTTGAACATGCAAAATAGGTAATTGTTCATCACAGTGCCCATTCAAACTTCCAAAGACTCATTATGACCTTGCAAACACCATTTAAGCAGCAATTTTTAAAAAGGAACACATTTGAGAACTGATGTAGAAAAGCCTGAAGAATAAACAAGTAAAGTTGGAGTATGTATTTCCCAGGCTCCAGAATTCTGCATTCACCCTGGGCTGTTCTCTTTATTAACTTCCTTTGTTCTCTGTCTATGTACACTGCCTCTCTATTAAATTGCACATTTGCCATGCCCTTAATTGCAAACCATGGCACTGCAGCCACTAACCCACTCTGTTACAACTACTATAACAAAGGGTTGTTAATCTGTCTTTTAAAAAAAGCCAAAATAAAGTTAATAGTGTTGTAATCTGAACCAAGGAACAAGGATGTTCCAAATTAAAATTGACACTCCATTTTAACCTCTTTGCTTGCTAGTAGGTTTTATAAAGCTCTCCTTCCATAACTTTTGATTTTTGTCAGGTTGCACTTTAACAACCGCAACGCAATGCAGTTCAAGTCTGGTATTATGTGTGTTAAGCGATTTATGTTCCAATACAATACCGCTAATTGATTTTCTTTAGGGATGGGCATTTGGTTGGCCATTTCAAAATGCTGTTAGCTGTAAGGGATTTCATGGATTTTTCTAACTAAGGATCCCTTCTCTGCATGCATACACAGAGTGAATCATTGGAAGGTCATAAGTCTCATTATTATTCAACTAGGAATAATTGAGCCAGAATCCCATCCAGCAGTGCTAATTCTTTTGCTTTGTATCTTTCAGCATCATTAAAGATCACAACAGTACAGCTCTGCATAGGCTGCATTTCACTTTAGGTTCTATCATTCTGCTTACCCACTGTTCAGTGCATTTTCATACTGCATCTTCAGTGAATATTTGCTGTATCGGGTTCACATTGCAAAGTGTGAAGAGTGTTAATGGAACTTTTTTTTTAACTTTAGCAAATCTGTGAAAATTAATTTAAGTTGTCTGTTGCAATGCTGCTTGAACAAGATCAGCATTTATAAAGTATTCTGTCAAGTACAAGGCTGAAAGTTTTAAATACTTTTGCCCATTTGCTGAAAATAACATATGTGCCATTACATTTGCAAGGGCGGAACTGTTGGCGTTGGGAACCTTTGACTGAGAAACAGACGTGGGGCTTAAACTGAAAAATGTGCTGGATTCCTTAGTTCTGAAAAATGGGGGCACCTCTGAACGCAATCGGTCAGATCCGTAGCTGGTGTAAATTGGCCTCCTCTTCCAATCCTGTTTATCTCTCCCATCACTTATCCCCGTTTTATCTAAGCATCTCTCACCAATTGAAAGATGACAGTGCTCTCTCTCTCTCTCTCTCAGGATTGTGGGAGGTGAGAGTGAGGCTGTGTTTGTTATGTGCTGTGCACACTAGCTGAGTTTCTGTTAGTCTGTGTTTGCTTTTGTTTTGTCATTTGCTGTTTCTTAGTTTTAGGAGTATCCTTGGTTCCCCCCCGCCCCCGTTCCCCTTAAGGTGGGTGAGGTGTTTTATCCACCGGATCCACTTCCAATGGGTTTAGCAGTTTGACCCACAAGCATGGGACTCAGGGCATGCGTCTGTCTTCTGCACTGTGAAGGATGTGTGTCCCGGAGTGTAGGTATGGTTACTGGTTGTGCTACTATAAGATCCACCTCTTGAGCACATCTATAGTGATTTTCCTGGCCCAGGAGCACGTTGGAAACCATTTCATACAGAAGGGACTCTGGGTCAAGGAGTCTTTTGTTCAAATTTTTTCCTACATCCCGCCTGCCTGTTTCCTTCACAATGAGACACTAGTATCTGATCTCATAGAATTATAGAATCATAGAATATTAGGATTGAACGAGACCTCAGGAGGTCATCTAGTCCAACCCCTGCTCAAAGCAGGACCAATCCCAACTAAATCATCCCAGCCAGGGCTTTGTCAAGCCACACATTAAAAATAATCTCTAAGGATGAAGATTCTCCTATTAGAGGAAGAAGTTTCTCCTATTAAGATGATTCCATTAAGCTGCAAGAACTCATATGTGAGGCATGTTGTGTTGTTCTGGTGCCAGGTTTATGTGATTCTAAATAATCCTGAGCAGCCCTTAAACCTGGTTTTCAACTACTGCGCAGATACGGCAGATTATACAGTGCTTGCTACCTCTAAAAACATTCAGCGTTTTCCTGTGTGGTGACCCTGGTCATTTCAGAAGATCCTGCCCCGATATTGCCAGCACGGGGGTCCCTGGTAAGAATGTGGGACATCAAAGGACCAACAGGAGACAGAGCCTGTCTCTGCACTGCCAGATTCTATCACCCCCCCACCTCCACTGAATGTGATCTGCCATTGTCCAAGGAAAAGATCCCATTTCCTCCCCAATCTCCAAGGAACCATCTGTTGTGACTCCATCATTTGTATCTGGAGAGAAGTGAGTCCTAGAGGTTGAGGAACCCCCCCCCCTACAGAGGGAGCAGAGACAGGCTCTAGGGATGGAGGAAAAAAGAGATTTATGAGACAAATTTATGTGGGACTATTTCTAAAAGGGCTAAGACTTTGGAGGCACCTGGAGCTACTGGCAGTGTCTGAGGATGAAACTGTGCATCCTGAGAAGGATGATAGCATTGCATTGGGTGGTAGCTCCATGCCCAGAGCTCCCGGTGGGTTACTGTCTTCCCTGTGCGATGGAGTGGACTTACCATGCACTGAAGGAGTTAAGCCAACCCTGCCGGGCATGTTCCAGCTGCTGCCCTAGCATAAAAAGGAGCAGCCCAGCTCATTCTAGGCTGACCACTGAGTAGGGAGGAGGTGTGCAAGAGGATCTGAGTCAGGATCCGCTTCAGCTTCTGACAGTGGGAGCCAAGAACCCGGGAGGCCAATCACCCTTCATCAGCTGCCCGGAGCCAGACACCCAAGGAGATGCCTTTGCCAGGGGGCTCCACAACCCAAGGGAGATGCTGGCGGCAGATGAGCAGGAAGGGGAACCCAAAGGCCAGAGGGACGACCCTTCTGAGCTGGTGGAGGGAGATAAAGAGCACAATGATCTCTCTGACTCTTCCCTGGATCCTGATGTCCCAACCAGTCAGCAAGATTGGAAAGGTGGGTACCATGTGAAGGAGATTAGTGACCTTTTGGATAGCACTAAAGGAAAACAGAGAGTTGAGGTCAAGGTCTATTTCCCTGATTTACAACACGTTGTTCACTCCGCTGCCCTTCTCTTCAGAGATACCTCAGTTGATCGCAGGACATGTTTCCATCTCAAAAAAATTTTGTTGAGCAAGGTGAGAAAGTGTGCGGGGATTGTTCAAGATATACAAGCCTTCTCATGGCTCAGTTCAAATAACTTCCACTTTCCATTATTTCTGTCTGCTACTTGGCTCTCTTCTTCTTTGGTGCTGCTCAGCTTTGGCGCTCTAAATATTAATGGATGTTGGAATGGTCAGAACAGGGCACACCTCTTTGAATTTCACAGTGACAAAAATGGGCTGGTGTTGTTCTTTTGCAAGACCTTCACTCAGCCCCTGATAATCAGAGAACAGGATGGAGGAATGGAAAGCCTTCTTGAGATGTGGTTCCAATGTCACTGCTGGGTAGCTGTTCTCTTTTCCAGGGGCACAGATCCTCTGTGAAGAAGAACGTGCAGGGCCGGCTGCTCCAGGTGAAAACACGTAATGGCACTATTGTTTTTCATTTGTGTATTGTATGTGTGTAAACCGACTGAAACAAGGGTAGTCTAGACTAGTGGTTGGAGTGGGCATCAGCTCTAAAGGGATAGGGTGGGAGCCAGAATCAGGAGCCAAAGCCAATATCACAATAGAGGGCAGGAACTGGTTACTAGAGTTGAGGTTGGGGCGGATTGGCAGAGGCCCCGGAGGTTTTTTGCCTTCCTCCGCAGTGTAGGGCATGGGTCGCTTGCTGGTGGATTCCCTGCAGCTTGAGGTCTTCAAATCTCACTTTTGAGGATTTCAATAACTCAGTCATGGGTTCGGGGTTGTTATAAATGTGTATGGGTAGGGTTTTGTGGCCTGCCTTGTGCAGGAGGTCAGACTAGATGATCATATTGGTCCCTTCTGACCTATGAGTCTATGAGTCTATGAGGTGCAAACCATAGTCAATAATCTGGGAGCCAGAGCCAAGGGTCAAACCAGAAAGCAGGAACTGGAATGAGTCGGGTATCAGGTAAGGCTGGGTGCAAGGCAAGGGACAGGTTAACACAGGAGCAGGCACAATGGTGGACATGAGCATTGAGAAGTCAGCGAGCTGCTGTTGCTGCTGGCTTACGAGCCCAACAGCTGGAATCTGCAGTCAACCAGGTTGCCTAGCTAATGAGGCAGCCTGCTGCAGGCAGGCCAGCTTTATTGATGAGGCTGCCTGGAGACTAGTTCCACTGAAGGCCCTGATTTCTGACAATGCGCCCCTACTCTGGGGTTGGATCAGGTCTACTTTCTGCGGACACTGGCCCATGCTATGTTTGGCTGTGACCTACATACTATTATTGTCCTGGGAGAAATTTCAGTTTCAGTGTAGATTATGTTTTAGACCAGAAACATGAGGCTCTACACCCTCAGTAAGCCAGGGAACTGTAAGGTCTCCTGCAGTCCTTTGGGCTATTAGATGTTTGAAGGTGAAAATGTTCATTTGGTCTTCCATGTCTCACACTCACTTGTCTGATCATCAGTATGTCTTGGTCAGTGTGTCTCTCCCTCTTTCTGCCTGTGCTTCCCACTGGTGCTCTAATAACAAATTATTACAGGACTTGAATTTCACACAGAGAAATTGCCTTGTTTTGGGAGGGTTGGCAACAGCACAAATCCCTGTATGACTCCCTGAGACAGTAACAGGGTGTCGGAAAGGTCCAGATTCAACTGTTCTGCCAGCAGTAGACCCAAGCTTCTACACGGTCCTTGCATCAGGCCATGAGTGCCTTGGAACAAGACATCCTGGGCCTTCATGGAAACCTTGGTGGAAATCCCAGTGCAGGTTCACCAAAACTTTACTGAGAAGTACTGGCTCCTCCGGTGCTTGTTGGAAGAGAAGGTGAACTGGTTTGGGCCCATTTTCTCAACTGCATGAAACTGATACTCCAAGAAGTTTCTTTTTCATATTGGAGAAAAAAATCTATGGACCATCAGCAGATTTTTTGCCTACAGCTGCCAGATGGCTGTCTGACATCTAGCCTGCTGAGATCCGGAAAACAGCTGTTTCTTTTTACAGTACTCTGTACTCACCTGAAGCCTGTGATGTGCTGACAATGCAGGAGCTGTACCTGGGGTTGCCCCATCTGATTGGTGAGAAACAGCAGTGAGTGGATGCCTCATTGTCATTCTGCTGCAGTCCAGCAGCTCTCTACAGGCAAGGCCCCAGTCACTGATCAGCTGCGATTTGAATTTTACAAGTGTTTCTGGCATCTTATCAGTTCTGACTTTTTTTCTGGCGGTGCTGGAGTGTATCCAAGGGAAAGAGCTGCCCCTCTTTTTTTTAATGGTTATCAGAGATTGTGCCCTGCTCTGCTGTTCCTGCCATTTGGTGAAAGGGACCTGGGGGGTCATTGATTTAGTCACCAGAATGCGGCCTTTGTCCTCTGATCCATTCAACAGTGGCTATTCTCTGACTCCCCACTGGCCTGGAAGTCCCTTGCTGTTTCCCTTCTCCATCATGCTGGGGGGGATGGGCTTTGTCTCTCACATATTTCTTTTTGTTGGCACCTGGTTGATTACAGAGTCTAGGTGTCCCTCCATTCAATAATGGACTTTTTAATGCCTAATGGCTTCTGCAAAGTATGTGGCTAGACCAGGTGTTTTCCAGCCTGTGGCTTTTGCAAGAACCACTGTTTTTTAACCACTTTTTCACTCTGAATCCCTCTCCTTCAGGAGCCTGTTTTCTGCCTTTCTTCAGACTGGGTTGACTAAGCTGGTCAAGCTGGAAGTTGGCAATAGCTCTTGCTTTTCAGACCAAATCTGGTCTGTGCATTTCTTAGATAAGGTCCACTCTAAATTCCAGGTGACGCCTCCTCAGCTGGCTGCTCAGTATTTGCCGAGGTTTTTGCAGGGATTGTTCTTCCAGAGGGGAATCCTGTGGTCCCCGCACTAGTTGCCTCCCCTGTGGATGAGATTCTTGTGCAGCACGCAGATTGTTTCCTGGAAGAATTCAGTGAATGTTCCTTTTGAAGCCAGGACCAAGAAGCAATACTACGGCATGCAGCATTATGCCATGCTTTTGGATCTCCCTGATACAGCCGGGAGGATGCCTCTGTCCCTGGGTGACTATATGTCCCTAGCATGGAAAACATTGTAGAAACCTCCTTTTCCTAAGTGCTCCAGTGAATTGCAGTGGATGATCCTGTATAGCATCATAGCATCCAATTGTTCTCTTACTCTGGAGGTGTCTGCTGAGTGCTCCTTCTGTTTGACTTCAGACATAGGCTTTCATTTTTTTCCTACCTTGCCCCAACTGATTCCTCTTTTTATTTTTTTTTGCAGCTGCTTTTCAGTGGTTTGGCCCCGGTTTTCTCCAAGTCCCTGTTTGTTGTTGGAGTGAGAAACAGTGCTCACATTCAGCAGGTTTCCTGCCTGGATAACTTTTTTCTGGGCCAAGCAAAATTAGCGATTTTGAAATCTCACCAGAACAGAATGTCTGAGGAAAGTTGGGGCAGAGTGGTGTGAGGTGCTAGGGCTGTTCCGGGCACTGATTGTGGCCTGGCTTTAGATTGATTACACCTTTTATAAATTGATTTGTAACCTGGACACTTTTCAATTGAATTGGTGTGTTAACAATATTGTAAACTTGCCAGCAATGATGCTTAAATGATCCATGTTAATGTTCGCTTAAGAAGGGAGTTGCTTTCTTTTCTTCAGATCTTTTTCTGTATATATTGAAATATTATAACTTTTTTATAGTCGTTAATCTTATTTTATGTGAATACAGGTGTGTTTTTTTCATGTCATCTCTCTTCTTCCCTGCCACTGAGAAACTTGGTTGGGAAATTTCATGTTTTAGCATGAATCTATAAAAATAAAGGTACTATTATGGGAAAGTTGCATTGATATTGAAGTCAATGGAGCCACACTCATTTACACCAGTTGAAGATCTGGCTGTTGAGGATGTTTTGAAAGCCAACATACTGTGTATTTTGCTGTTAACGCCTCTCCCTTCCATCTGTACTACCAACCATGTCTCCTAGGTCATTTATGGAATCCTACCCTGGAATAATGGTAATGCAGAGGTTTACCATACCCAGTTTCTACACTGCTATCTTTTATTGAGAGAAAGAGGCCCAGTTGCCTGCTGACATTGACCAATGGACAAGTATCCCTGAGTAAATGTATTTCTATCCCTTTTGCCTATAATGGGTCGTTTTTATCCTGTTTTAACAAAATCTTTTCTTTTCCCCTGGGAAAAGAAGCTCTGTCAAGATAGTTTTTTGGAGTTCAAACTTAATGTGATTTACTTTAAATTTTTATCAGGTGCCATATGTTTAATCATTTATTGCTATGCTATTGGAAATGATCCAACTGAATAATAAAGACATTGAAAAAAATAAAAATATCTTTTTAAGAAAAGTGTAACAATCCCACTGTAGGTGGTGAATGTTACTATTAATTCACACAGCAACTCTCCATCTTAGTATGATCTTAGAAACAGAAGCAACTGTCTTCAAGTTTGAGAAATCTGAAGACTGTCATTCACTTGTATTGGGTTCATAGTGCATGTAAACCAATCTATAGACCTCTGATGGCTGGAACTTAGCAAAAGTAGGTCTGGCAGATGCTAATATATTTTTAGAAGAATAAATTAGCAATGCTGTTCAGTGAAGTGGTATTAATGAGGCAACAATGTTTGAGCAGTAGGTATCACTTTTTTTTCACATATCACCTCTTGTAGATTCTGACAGATTTCATGCTGAGGTGTATATTATAGATCCTTATGATGTGGGCATATTACACTATATAAATAACGTCTGTATAGCTCATCTTTCCAATCTCACATTCTTATGTCGAAGTGTTCACATGCTGAAGAAAAATAGACCTGCATTTAGAAAACAGGACTGATTTGTCAATATCTAAAACATCATAATCTGTTTTGTTATTATTTTGGAAGATAATATAATTTAGGGAGAAGGTTTGTAATGTCAAAATATACATATGGGACTAAATCCCAAGGCCCTTACTCAGTTCATACTCAGGCATTATTCAGAAGAAAATCCATTGAAAGAAGTGAGCTGGTCCCAGAGTACTTATGATGGCCCAAATCTTTCTTTTACCAATAAAATAGACCATACTGCAGTAGGAGTTTGCATACTTAATGACTGAATAAAAGCTGAGTAAAAACAAGGACCTTAATATCTGAACCAAAAACATAAGGAGGGGCAGGAGGGGTCAGTTCATATCCTTTATTTAAGATTAATGCCTCAGAGGAAATCACAATCTGTTTGCAGACAATCCATAGACTGAAAACCAGGTTAGATTCATTATTCACTGAATTCATTTTTCACATATTTCTGGTTCATAAAAGCAAAGCAAATGTGAAACACTATGTTCTCAATCCTTTCTCTCACTTCTTTCCCCTCTTTCTAACCTTTTAAATAAGAATAAGTAAAAAAACCTGAGAAGTATAGTGGTCCTTTCCAGTGTTGGCAGGGAGGCGGGGGGAGGGAAATAAAAGAGGGAGAAAACCATCATCATTCCCAAACCAAAGTAGGAAACTGAATTTTTTCAATTTCCACAAAAACTGAACTGGTAACAAACCAACAATTTTAATTTTGTTTGAAACTGACATTTGGAAACAGAACAAAAAAAAAAAAATCCTGACATTTAGTTTGCTATTGACATGTCAAAATGAAACGAATTCTTTTTTAAAAATTTCAAAATGCCCAGTAGAAAGAATATTTCTGGCAGGAAAATGTCAAAGGGGATTTTTTTTTCTCTGGAAAATTCCAGGGGGATAAAATCTAGTTTCCCCGACCAATCCTACTGGGCATTTTAGAAAATCTTGTCCCACACCCATAGCCTCAGTCATGGATATGGCATGACAGCAACCTTTCCCCTCTTGCTCTGAAACCTCTCTTGAGCATAAAATATCCCATGGCACACATGGCTATTTTGTCACTTTCTGGATATAATGTCTGTTTCCCTTTCCCATACTTCTGAGAGCAGCAAGCAACACGTGCTATGTATACTACATTCCCAGCAAAGATGCCTGAGGTAAGGTGCTATAAACAGCAATCACACTGATACATAATACAGATGTTAAAGCCCTCCTATTGCCTGCCTTTATTCAAATATGGTTATAATTCAAATATGGCAATTTCAGTAAGACAGACTAAGTGATATTATAGTGATGTTTTGCCATATTTAAATCTTTATATTGCATACTGAGGAAGAAGATTTGGGGATTACTGTAGAAAGAGCTTTGCAGTCATAAGTGTAGTAAAAAAGGGCAAGCAAGGTAGTAGATTGCAAAAACAGAGGCATGTAATATAAACCCAAATATGTGATTTTATGATATACTATAAAGAACTGGTGATGCAAATTCCATCTGGAAGGTATCATTAGCTCAGACCCAGTGTAAATAGGACAACCAAGAGGAGTATCCCAGGTTCATATCTAAGTTTTCCAAAAAGATTGAACTGATCCTCAGGGTGAAAAGGGAACTCATTTGAGGTAACCTGTTGTAGCTGTCTGGGTCTATGAAGGGGACTGACAGAGCTCTGCCAAAAATAGGCATGAATATAATCAAAGTCAACATTAAGGAGTGCTCTTAGGATCTCTGTACATTTTCGTAAACTGTAGGGGGGGTGGGAAATATCATAGTACCCATAGGTTTTTATAGAAACTCTGTCTCAAATGTTGCCACTCTTGCAGAGTGAAAATTATCATTCACAACACTGGGAGGCTGGACTACATGATTTGGCTCCCTATAAATGTCTATACGGAAGATAAACAGAAAAAATCTCTTTAATTCAAACACCTTTAGATAAGATCAGTAGAACATCTGTAGGCCCTATGTCTATAGACAGTCCATAGAAGACGGTTGCGATGTTTTCCCCTCAAAGGCGTTCTTCAACAATAGACTTGCTAAGGTGAGAAATTTCCCCGTCTCTAAAAAGAGCAGTCCTCCTGGTAGAGGTATGAAGTCATTATTGTCCTGGGGGCTGACCAGCACTACACATTCAAAGAAGATAGCTATGATCGTGTATTCTATTGTACTTTTACCAGTTACCATTCGCACCTAGTCAAAAGAAACCAAACTGTTCTTGAAGCAATACCTTGGATGTTGTGTGCAGTGTATTCAGTCAATTTCCTCTCGGTTTTCAGTTTCAGGGCAATTTCCTGAAGGCTTCAAGTTTTAGCACTTTTCAGCTATAGTTTCTGTTAGAAAAAAGGAAGGGAATAAAAAGTGTAGAAAGCAAAGAAAAATGGTATTTTCCCCCCAACAAGGGCCGTCGGGAATGCTCAGTTACAACAGAATAGTCTGTCATGAAAGAATGCTATGTGATTGCATCACAGCCTATTTTCGTATTATGTATGTGAATTGAGCTACTTGGTACTGTGCTGTAGGCAATATAATGTGTTATTCCCAGGCAAAACACAGCAGTCAAGGCTGAAAGAATCTATTGGTTATTCAACCAAGCATCCCTTTAGAGAACACTGCCTTTCTCAAAAAATCATGAATTTTAGCCTTGAATTTTAAAACCAAGGTTCCACTTTACAAAAAAAAGCCAAAATACTGGCAATCGTGTCATCCAGACAACCTGAATTCAGCTCTTGTAGCTCCCCCTTGGGCTTGATCCTGCCACCATTCAAGCCAATGAAAAGTCATTGACTTGGATGAAGCAGGAGCAAACCCCTTGAAAACTGCCAGAAACTCTGGAGCAGGTTCAGTTCATCCATCATGCAGGTTCATGTCACCATGGAGCTCACACCATGGAGCTCACATCATTGAGCTCATCAAGCACACCATTGAGTGCTCAAGAACCATGGGGGTTCTGAAGACTCCAAAGTTCTCAACACCTTCCTTCCTGTCTTAGAGCATTATAAAGCATGCATCTTTGAAGGTGCGAACAGGCAATGTAGATTTTATTGTGTGCCCATAAACTACTGTTAACATTCAATACCCATTCCTAGCAAAACTTTAGTAAAAGAAACTTATTCTCCACCGGGCCCAACACAATAAAATGAATTTGGAGTGCCTTGACCAAGCTATTTTGTTGCAATAAAAAAGGAAAAAAGGATTTGAATTTTTTTTATAATGTTTCATTTTTTATGTCCTCTGTGTCCCATCCAATGCAATTCCAATCTTTCATAATAACTATTTACCTTGGGCTGAGATCTGGCATTAGAAATTTCAGATGGATCTGATTTTTAGATGATTATGAGGTAGTCTAACTGGAATCTATCTTCAACCTCAAGGTATAGCAAGATTGGCATCTCTCCACACTGTAATCTTTCACTGTCCCATGTATCACTCTTTTTGGTACAAGTGACTTCTTCTCAGCAAAATGGGGTAGTTCAATTACTTTAGTGAGAATGTATTATTTATTGTCCACAAGGTCAAAGGGGCCATGTGATGCAGGGACAGTTGAGGACGAATGATGAATATTTGTCACACAAAATGAAATGTATAGTAATGTGTGAACCTGTTATTTTCCTTCTGACCACAGTTTGACCTTTCATTCATTACTACTGTATATCAAGCAAAAGAAGTGCAAAGCAGAATATAACAATATGACAGGTAGGTAATTTAAAAAGTATTGTACTATTAAAGAAGCTGAACTCAAGAAATAGGAAAGGAAAAAATTAAGACATTTCCCCCCCACACCCACACAGGCAAACACAAAACCTGTTTAAAGGTCAAATGAAGAATTCAGACACCAATCACGGTGTTTTCAGTGTTTCAAGAAAATTATGTTTTAAAAAGTAGAAATCCAAGAAATTGAGAGACTTCCTTTCTCTCAGATGTTTGGGTTTCTTGTATAACAATTCACAGAGCAAGTACCCAAATAATCTTAAATTTTCTCTTCCCTTCCCTTCCACTTAGCAAGCCCAGCCTCCCATTTTACTTGCTTTGTTCACAGATTCATAGATTCTGAAGGCAGAAGAGAACATTTTGATAATCTAGTCTGACCTCCTGTACAACACAGACCATAGAATTTCCCCAAAATAATTCCTCAAGTCTATCTTTATAGCTACAGGGTGTGGTGTGTTATTTTTAGGGATAGCTGTTTAAAAGAAAACCAGGGACTATGGTTCAGGACAGCATAAATGTGGATACAATGTATTTGTGCATCTTCAGTTGGAGCATTAACAATACACACCCCAGAGAATTGGTTCATAATAGGATCCATGTCTCCACTGGAGGCCTGCTGATTCTGTGTCCAATGAAACTTGATTAATCGGTTGCCACATAAAATCACCTCTGAGGTGCTGATTGGGCCCTTAATGAGGAATGTGTTTTTAGTGCCTCCAGTATACTTTTAGTGTAATCATTTTCCAGTGGCTTTTGTACGAAGGTCAAAGCTGGCACAGCCACTATATATCGCAACCAGTGCGAACTTACAAAGCTGAGAACTGAGTTCCACTGTCTCCATTAAATTCTATAGGACTTTACCCCAGGGATGTGGCTTGAAGAAGGATCTCCTTCCCTTCATGTTGACTATCAAGTAGGCTGTTACATGCTCATGGTGATCACAGTCCAATCCATTAGGAAGTTTCTCCTGGGCTGCTGACTTCCATTAGCGCTGTGTTGCAATCGGTTTGGAAAGCAAGCAGGGATCTTCCCACCAACTCCTCCACTGCTCAGATAAAATGCAAGACAGCCTAGAGGTGATCACCTGTCCGGACCTGATATTGAGCAGGGGGCAACTGTCTCATGCTTGGGAAGTATCAGACTTGGAAAGATGTTTGAATAGATATGCCTGCTCATTTAGCAGCAGCTGCTGCCATGTTCTAGGCCCTTCAGCAGCCTCGTGGAGATGTTGGGACATCAAGCTTACTGTGGAGCTGCAGTTCTATAGAACTATGGTTAGAGCAGCTCTATTATATGGCAGTGAAATGGGGTACTCAGGAAGGCTGCAGAGCAGCAGATTGTTTTTGATTCATGTTGTCTTGGTCAGCTGGTCCGGATACAAAGGCAAGACAAGATCAGCAATAAGGATATTCGTATAGCCAATCCCAGCAATTGCATCCATCACCACTGGTTGGATTTCCACGGCTTTATTGGTACAAACATGTTGTTAGGGTGAAAGACCAAATAATTATGAAGCATGTTTATCCAGGAATGCAATTTCATGTCCAGTGGTCGTGAGGAGGCTAAAAGCTTCAGTGGCATAAGATCGCCAGTGATAGACATAAACTGATTATCCAGCCAAACCATCTTCAGGCCCTAACTAGAAATCAGTCAAAGTGGCGCTCAATCTATGATGAGGCTACATCCTTTTGGGATTTGCCTTGATGCTGCTGCTGTCATCAGGGCTTTCTGTTGTCTTCGAGGCCCTCTGGCCAAGCTATAGTCCGTGTTCCCTCCTCTTCCAGGGAGGATTCTGCAGTCCCATTCCTACCACTTATTTCCGTGGCCGCTATAGTCCGCCACCACTCCATTGGTGGCCTAGGAGAGACAGGGTGTGGCCCAGCAGCCTTCCTCTGCCTCCTCTCCACCTCCTTTATAGCATGCCCCAGGCTGCTTCCCTGCAGCCCCACTACCTCCTCTGCCCTGGTATCAGGGCCTTCTGCTCTTCCTGAGCCGTGGCCATCAGCCACCTCCCCACTCAGGGTGCTGATCTCCCTCAGCCTACTGGGCAGCCAGCCTTCTCTCACTGAGATCCTGAGAGTTACTGTCCTGATCTGCTTGCTACTCCCCTTTTTATAGTGGGCTCCTGGGTCCTGATTGGCTGCCCACCGCTCCTGCCTATTGGCTGCTTCTTGCCCAGCCCTCCTTAACCCCCTTTTGCCCAGTGCAGGGTAGGTGCCCCGCCACCTTCTTCCTCTCCACAGACATGGAAGACAGAAGGGTTTGCTCCATTCCCTGGAGGAAAAATCATTCCTTGCTAAAGAACTTTGAATCTCTGGCATTTCTGTATCTCTAAGCAACTGTTACAGACATTTTCCCATTATTATTTCATCCGCCTAATTTGCAGGTTCACTAAAGAAGGGAAATAAAAGATGCTAAGTGATGCTAAAATCAACATTCAAAAGCAAACAGTGTGAAGGGGAGCACTCATGGAAAGTGTCATGCACTAGGCACTGATGTTTTCTCTGTCTCTACAGAGCAGGTACAACACAAGCATGTGCAGTGAAGCTTCCCCCAACACGGATATTCATGCACTTCAACCACCAGCTGAAGGAGGAGGGAATAGTTCAGTCTCCATATTAGTGTTGATGAGATTGCTAATGATGGTGCCAGTGGTGTAAATGTGATAAATGAAATGAGTCCACAAAATAGCCCCAAGTTGTAATGGTTTTGATCATTATTCGTCTGGACTGGTTATTTCAATTGGTAGCCCACTGGCGCATGGTATTCCACATTCCCTGTGCCTCCAATCCCACAGAACTTTGCTTTTAGGAGATTTGTAGTTGTTTCTCTGCACCAGAAAACTCAGTTGCTATTGGTGGGATCAGGATTGAGATATCAGAGCCTCTCCTGTTCTGAGACACACAATTCATTTAATGGAACATAAAAAATGAATATAATCAAATTACATAGGCCCTTATCTTCAACTGCTGCCCAAAAGCTTGCAGAGAGTGAAAAACAGCTTTTAAATCACCATGGCTTTTCTATAGCAGCTGTAAAGTCTCCTCCTCCCACCCCCTGCACTGCAGGTCTAGCAGCATATAATTAGGGGTAGGGGGTGTGGCCTGGAAATGCTGGCCCACACCCTAGCTCTTCAGCGCCTCCACCCTATCCCTTCTCAACTTTCCCCACCCACCACCCCTGGCAATCCACTCAGTTGAGTTGTTCTACTGCTCTTGTGCCATGGCTGCAGTCTGTGACCTCTAAGGGGGGATTCATATGACAAGCTTGAGGAGTTAATGGTGCTCTAAGATCAACGTCTGCCTTAGATCGTTTGTATTACACATCACCCCTTGCCCAGGAATGTGCCTAAAGTAATGTGAGTGTTTGGGAAGTAAGTTCATACATGACTGTAGGACAGGTAAAATCAGGTCCCAAATGAATAGAAAATAGATGAAGCAGTTCTTTGCTCCTATTTTATTGCCTATGCCTATCTGTGGCTCTCTTCCTTTCTTTTTATCAGCTATATAGAGAACTGTAAGATTACCCTGCAGGGAGATAGGTTGGGCATAATGGAAATGAGGCCCCAGCAGCTGGTTTTCAGTGGTTCTCTTTGCATTGAACATCCCAAGATTCTATTGCAAAATAGCAGCAACTTTTGTTTGTGTGTCTTTATAATACTGCTTTTTCCAGCTGAATCTGGCAGCTGGGTTACCCTCTGAGGATCAGTTCAGCCAATAAATTGAAACAAAAAAACAGCGCAGGACTTAGACTTGCTGCAAAGAACATTGGGTTCATAACAGTCATTCAATCTAGATACAATAATTATACATTCAGAATATGCCTTATTCCTTACCAAAACAAAACCAAAAAGAAAAAAGAAAACCGAGTCTAAGCCTAGCTACTAGACCCTATAACAAGTGTTCAAAGCAGCATCACCACACACTAGCTTCCTAACCCAGTTGTTTGCTCACATCTAAAAATCCTCACCACTCAGCAATGCCTTGAGGCCTTCCATTGCTTCTTCCTCAAATCAATCCCATACTCCTTTGCAGCTAAAAAGGATTATGGGATATGACAGGTCATGGGATGAGGTTTTTTTTGGGGGGGGTCACTGTACAGGACACATATCCCATGTAAGTGGGAGCCAGTAGGATAGATCACTTTAAAAAAAAAGCAATTGTAGAATCAAAAGCAGCCATGTGGAGGAAATCTCATCTTCCCCTCAGGAATCACAACAATAAAGGGATGATGAAAACCATAGTTTTGTAAAGATAGGAGATTTTTGACAGTCCAGTAATCAGACTGAGAATCATTCCCCATTTTACAGCCCACATTATTTTTAGTTATTCACAGCCATACGTGCAGAATGTGACAGACAGCCTCTGAGGGCAAGGGTGGAGTGGTAAGGAAAAGGTATGGGTTCGTGCTGTCCTAAAAATGTAAGAGAAGAGTTGGCATGCACGGGAGGGAGGGAGAGAAGTGAGGCATTGTGTTACTCTAATGTAGGGAATGATAAAAATAAACTGAGGCAACATTCCAGCTACATGCTTCCAAACAACTGAAAGGCTGCTCTTCAACCAGTTTAACTACAGAAAACAGAAAAGGCCCTGACGTGTATTCCTGGAACACCCCACATTCCCAATGAGCCTTCAGGGGGTGTGTTGAATGCAGGATCGGCCGAAAGTCAAGTTACAAAAATCAGAAAAAGGATCGTGTTAAAAGAAGGCATTTAATCTCAGCAGTGCAATGTTGTGTGAGGAGCAGAAGGCCACGAATCTTAGTCTCTTATTTCAGTGCTTATTATCCTCTCTTAGGAGAGAGATGTTGGAGGCATCATTTAGCAGCATCTCTTATTATCTGTCCTTAAAAAATAGGCCCTCCAATATGGAAGAAAAGGGGTCACTACCTCTCTTGTAACACCATCACCACCCCCTGGAGGTCCTCCAGTAGGGCTAGTAAGATATATCTCCAAGGAGCTTTGGGACAGGGTTGGCAACAGCAGGGGTGGGTAGGAACAAACTGAGCTCTGCTGTACTCCCTCCAAGAACTTGCAGCTGTCTGAGTGGGAGGTAATGCTGCTTCCCTCTAGGCCCCTCCTCAACTGCAACGAATGCCATCCAGTGGCAGCAGGACTCCTACCGGAGCCATCCTGCCAGTAGTAGCAGGGACAAGAGGATGAATAATGATGTTATGAGTGCAGGGGTCTCCTGTCTCCATAGAAAGGGCACTTTCCCACAGAGTCTCACAATCCATGGGGCAGGAAGACCTCATCCTCTATTAACCCCATTAGCCCCTCCAATTGCATGTCACATGCCTTCCCCTTGTAGCTTTTGCCAGGCAAAGGGGTGATCTTAAGTCCTTCTCTTATTCACAGCAAGAACAGAAATCACCTAGTCCCTCCCTGAGCTACAGCAAAGAAAAACCAAGAATGAACATAAAATTAGCAATAAATTGAAAATAATAAAATGCAATGACATTGCAGCAATCTAGGCTTATATGGAATGTTTATTGGCCTGCCATTAACGTGCTGTAATTTTCTAATCATTTTATACAATAGAAAGGGCGGTGACTAACAAATGTGCGTATGATAATAGAATATGAAAAGATGTATATTATTGTAATACACTGACCTGAGACATAAATTGGGGCTCTATTAGAAATAGCTCAATTCTGGTGACTATTAAGTATTCAGTCTTAAATGTTTCTAACAATGGAAGTGAGATTTACTGCTACAAAGCTGGCAAATAATTTGAGATAAACTTGTCAATGATATTACAAGGGGAAAAAGAAACCTTTTTTTTTTTTACCAGTTGTTCTCAGACCAACCTAAGTCCCCTTATATCAACTTTAAGGCTGAAAATGATACTCTGTGTCTGCAGTAATAAAGAAGATAGGAGAGGAAGCTACTTTTTCATTCTTTGTATTCTCCAGGGTAATTGTGAATGCAACAGAACAAAGGAAAACACAGTGGAAATCCATCCATCTTTGGGACTCAAATTAATGGCCTTACACATACAACACAAAGGCTGTGTCCTTTTATTAGTCACTTACCTGCTACATCTTACGGAGGACAGGGAGAAGAAAATAAGGAAAAAGTCAAATAAATTCCAAAGTAGCTGCTACACTGACTCTCTCGGAGGAATATGTTTTGTAGAAATGAAGAATTCTAATTATAGAAAAAGAGGAACAATAAAACTGATCTGCAGTTTTACTCTAATGAGGTAGAGAGGTCACTCGCTAGTTTCATAAGGGCAGTCCTCTCTCTGGGAGAAGATACATTCCAGGCTGGTCCTGCTGGAGTTTATAATTCCAGTTTATCAGAAATTGGAACAAGCACAGACAAAAATTAAGTAGAAATATGAAGGATGATATATCCTGGCTCCTTTTTGAAACTGCCTTATTGAAATCTAGGTAAATTAGATGTCATCAAAAAAATAGGAACATATGCTAAGTAGTTACTGATTTGGACACCACTTACCTGCATTATCGACAAGCCAATTTTGTGTAAACCAAACAGTTTTATTTAGAGGAGAAACAGTCAATTTGGGAGATAAGGTGCTTGGGGGTTATCAACTACAGGGAGGTATAAAGGCAGGAACCTTACCACAACATAAGCCAGGGTCATTGGGAGAAACAAAATGTCTTTAATGTTATGGTATTTCTTCCCCCCAGGGGCAAAGACCATGGATGTTGACTCGCGAGAGGAAGGTGATCAGAAATAGTCAACATGGAGTCACCAAGGGCAAGTCATGCCTGACCAACCCGATTGCTTTCTATGAAGAGGTGACTGGTTCTGTGGATCTGGGGAAAGCAGTGGACGTGATATACCTTGACTTTAGCAAAGCTTTTGATACAGTCTCCCACAGCATTCTTATCAGCAAGTTAAAGAAGTATGGGTTGGATGAATGGACTATAAAATGGATAGAGAACTGGCTAGGTCATCGGGCTCAACGAGTAGTGATCAATGCCTCCATGTCTACCTGGCAGCCGGTCACAAGCGGAGTGCCCCAAGGATCGGCCGTGGGGCCGGTTTTGTTCAACATCTTTATTAATGATCTGGAGGATGGGGTAGATTGTACCCTCAGCAAGTCTGCAGATGATACTAAGCTAGGGGGAGTGGTAGATACCCTGGAAGGTAGGGATAGGATACAGAAGGACCTAAACAAATTGGATGATTGGACCAAAAGAATTCTGATGCGGTTCAAAAAGGACAAGTGCAGAGTCCTCCACTTAGGACGGAAGAATCCCATGCACAACTACAGACTGGGGACCGACAAGTTAGACAGCAGCTCTGCAGAAAAGGACCTGGGGGTTACAGCGGATAAGAAGCTGATTATGAGTCAGCTGTGTGCCCTGGTTGCCAAGAAGGCTAATAGCATATTGGGCTGCATTAGTAGAAGCATTGCCAGCAGATCGACAGAAGTGATTATTCCCCTCTATTCGGCATTAGTGAGGCCGCATTCGGAGTATTGTGTTGTTTTGGGCCCCCCACTACAAAAAGGATGTGGACAAGTTGGAGAGAGTCCAGTGGAGGGCAACAAAAATGATTAGGGGGCTGAAGCACAAGACTTATGAGGAGAGGCTGAAAGAACTAGGCCTGTTTAGTCTGCAGAAGAGAAGCATGAGGGGGGATTTGATAGCAGCCTTTAACTACCTGAAAGGGGGCTCTAGGGAGGATGGAGCTAGGCTGTTTTCAGTGGCAGCAGATGACTGAGCTAGGAGCAATGGTCTCAAGTTGCAGTGGGGTGGTCTAGGTTGGACATTAGGAAAAAGTTTTTCATTAGGAGAGTGGTGAAGCACTGGAATGGGTTACCTAGGGAGGTGGTGGAATCTCCATATTTAGAGCTTTTTAAGATGCAGCTTGACAAAACCCCCGCCGGGATGATTTAGCTGAGGATAGTCCTGCTTTGAGCCAGGACTAGATGACCTCCTGAGGTCCCTTCCAACTCTAGTATTCTATGATTCTATGACTGGACAGGGTCAGGAGTGGATCACTGATCAGGAAAAGTCCTTCAGGATCAGGAACAGATGAGTAAACTTTAGTGTCAGAACAGATGAGCAACCTTCAGCAGTCTAGAACACCTTCTTTCTGTACATAGGACTGGTGATAATGACAAGGACGGGCTGCTTGCAGCACTCAGGAGCCCCAATAGATGACGATGGCACAGCTACTCTTTCAGACGGACAACTCCTAAGCGTGCTGCTCACTGCTGCCTCTAGGATGGACAGCCCTGCCTAATGGAACTCTCAGTTTTAAATAATCCCAGAATGTCCAATCAGAGGACAGGGATTTCCCGCCTCTTTTGTGCTTTGTGCACAGTACCAAACCTGTTTGCACACTACACTGACCCTTTTGCACACTGCACTGTTCCTGTCTGTACACAGCACCAAGCCTATGCACATAGCACTATACTGCAAACCATAAGAAAATACCATTTCAGCAGTGAATGGGAAGGTTCCACTGATAACTGAAGAAGGGGAGGGGAAAACGGAGACAAAAATCCTACAGAATCCCTTTGTCTAAAAACGGTATTTTTGCCCAAAGGAACTGCCGTTGAGGAAGGGGTTGGATTTGTCAATTAGTGAATTGATACCTGTTTCAGTATTGTCAGCCTTAAGCATACAAAAATCCTGAAACTGAATTAAAAATATGGGATTTTGGGTGCCTTTGGTTTAATTTTTAACTGCCTTCTATTTTCTTTAAACTTTGGGTCATGTTTCCAATTCTTTCTCTGCACCCATGAAGGCTAGAAATGTTTTTGTCCCCTTCTTTTTTTTTCCTAATGAAGATGGAGATTCTCATAAAAGCACATGATCTGTGAGCTTGGACTTTAATAAAAATACTCATGGTAAATCAGAATAATTGGCCATAGTACATCAAATGTTCTGCGCCAAAATCAGTAAAAAAAACTTGGCCTGGCATCATGCAGGGCCAGGAGAGGTTGGGCCTGGGAAGTCCAGGGAAGAGATGTACCTACCTTACTGACTAACAGTACTATCTTCTTATTGACACCCTTCTCTTTCTTCTCCCTGCCTGCAACCCCTTTTGTCCATTTGGGACCCTTAATTCTTATACTTTGTAACATTTAGTTTCTATGCTCCAGTGTTGCCAACTCTCAGGATTTTATCATAAGTCTCATGAAATCTGGTATTTTGTTTAAAGCCTCAGTTCCTATCAAGATTGATTATGTGAGAATCTCAGCTTCACTTTAAAAAAAACCAAAACCAAAACCAAAAAGCCCCTAGGTAGTTTCTACCCCTCTTTGCAGAGAAAAGCTTGAAACTATTACTCAAATGAGCTCTGGATGCTCAAACGCGCTAAGGTAATAAAAAGAACCCCATAATGTATAATTTTTAGAAAATATCCCATAATTTTTAAGGCATTTTCGTGATTATTTATAAGCTGACACAATATTTGAACTTTTGGATTGGGCAATACTCATGCTTTTCAAAGCGGGAACCATCACTTGTTTTAAGAAGTACTTAGCAAATATGAATGCTGAAATAATAAGAAAAGTTGTAAATGTAGGGCAAATCGTGCTCACAAAAATAGTCTCACTGAAGTCAAAGAGCGTATTCATGTGAGCATAGTCTGGCCATTAAAAAGAGTGAATTAGCTGATAAGCTAGGGCTGTGATTTCTGCATCAAATGCATCAGCTCTTGCTTGTGTGGAGCATTTTCTCCAAGTGGAATACATAATTCCTAAAAAGTAGAAGCACTCAAGAGAAACCTCTGGAATTATCAGGTATCTTTAGCACCAGGGTCCTCACTACACCATTATGAAAGGAAAGGTAATAGTCTTACATCATTCATACCTGCATATGTTACAAACTGGATGCCTGTTACCTTTGGAAACAAATAAATGTTCATTATGTCTTTTTTATTGTTGTTATTATTATTTTATTAATGAACCTGTCAAAGCTAGCCAAACAGATGGGGAAAGCTTTCAGGGAGCTATATGACAATTGAAGGTCCAGGACCCTGGGAAAAAAATCTCTTTCCATATCATAAACAACAAAAGTCCTGTAGCACCTTACAACCCACTTCAGTTACTGAATGGACTTTGTTTACACTTACCCTCCACATTGTTGTTTCTTTCCCTTGGATGTATGTATATACCGCCTATCTGTGATTTCCATTTCATGCATCTGATGGAGTGGGTTGCAGCCCATGAAAGCTTAGGCCTACAGAAATTTGTTAGTCTTTAAAGTGCTACAGGACTCTTGTTGTTTTTGCTGTACACAGACTAACACGGCTACCCCTCTGGAACTTCTCTCCATATCCCATATTCCATGCATAGCCTCTGTTATGTGACTGTCAGCACAGTTGTCACTCAGTGCCAATTGTTGCAGTGTTTTTTGTGATGTGGCAACTTGTCTGCCTGGAAGTAGACTAAGAGACCATCAAACTCATTTCATATAGGCCACCAAAGAGTGATTGGGTTTTCAGGATAGTTCTTGGAGCAAGAAGTGTGTGATTTATGCTTCGCCATTCTATGCATGCAAAGCTTGCATATCTGAGAAATAACCATGGGCTTTCTTATTCTCCTGAGACCAACACCACACGTGTCCAATCAATGGTCTCCATTTTTCCTCTTCTTTTCTACTGACAAGGTCTCAGTTATTAGATGTAAAAATAAACTATGAGCAACAGAGCAATTACATAAGACAAAATTATTCCAGCATCTGACTAGACATATTTGGACCACTATTCATTGGATTTGACTCTAGTCAAATGGACAGAACATGCCTTTTTGTTAGTAATTTTTTGTGAAAAGATGGATGCATCCATCCAGCTGGGAAGATAATAAATCCCCTCTTTAATCTTTCCAGCAAGAACATCTAAAGATAACCTGTTATAATCAGTGCAATGGCATGTCACAACAGGCAAAAATCCCACTGAAGCAAAAGAGTCGCATTAGAAATATGGGTCAAGACTGGTGGGCTGTTTGAATTCTCCTTTATTAAACATGCATTACCATATATATTTAGAGACCATCAACAAGTTAAATACAGGAGTGGAGCTATAGCAATGCACTGTACTTACAGTATTTACTAATATTTAAGAAGCCTGAGGGCACAGGGGAATTGTCATAGCAAATGTACAAGGTCTTTGCTAATTTAAATTAATTACAACTGATAACTCCAAGGAAGTGACAAAGGGAACATGTAGAAATATCTAGCGTGGTCATGTAAGACAACAGGAGAGCCACATATAAAGATCCAGCCGCACTTTTCAATGACAGCACAAACTAACCAGTCTAGACAGGCCAACAGAAATCAATTTGTCTGTTCTCCTTTTCCCCCTAGACCTTGCAGGCTACAGATTTCACACGTCAGCTATTTCTCAGTCATGTCTGATATGCATTGTTCAACCTGAGATAACAAGTCTTAGGAGATCCTGTAGGTTGTAATGCACTAGCTTGTGTGTGCGTGCACAGGAGTGTACCACCATTCTCAATTGGATGGTATGCCTGTGTATGCTACTGGCATCAGCTGTAATCTCTGCTTTACATATAGGATTTTCGGGTAGCACATAAATGTGCCACACATCTCTTGCTCATCCTTTATTAAATGAGGTAGGCTGTTTCTTTATTCCACCCACTCCATTCAAAGAATTCTGCCCATGTGCTGTAAATCCAGTAGCTAGTTGCCCTGTCTCCTGTGTTCCAGAAGAAAAACAAACTTATCTCAAGCCCTTGTTCTGGAAGATCCCCTCACAAGCCATCTCAGTGAGGCTATGATTTTAAACATGGTTACTTCTATTATGGGTAAGTATGCACATCACAGTAGCTGCCATCAATCTGTCACCTCATTAACTTAAATGAAGTTACTCTATTACCATAAAATGCACTCCATCTTGGGTAGGTAGTTCAAACTTCCTAGGCAGACTGGAATAGCAGGTAATGTATTTGTGTCACTCTAGGGCTCCCATCACTGTAGTATCTGAGCATCTCACCATCTTGAATGTTTTTATTCTCATACCCATGTGAGGTAGAGCAGCTCTGCTCTACAATCCCCATTTTACAGATGGGCAACTAAGGCACAGAGAGCCTAAATGACTTGCCCAAGGCCACACAGAGTCTGTAGTGGAGCAGGGAAATGAACCGAGCCCCTGAAGTCCCTGACTAACAACAGCTGGCCCTTCCTTCCTCCATCAGAGGTGCAGATTCTGTTCAGTACCTCCTGAGAGGCAATGCACAGGAGGCACAGCCAAGGTATGGGTGGTAAAGGTGGCTGCAAGGAATTATTTAAATGCCAATATATGTTAGTAGGCAGTGTTGGTGTAGCTGTGTTGGTGCCAAGATATGACAAAGACAAGGTGGGTGATGTAACATCTTTTAATGGACCAAATTCTGTTGATGAGAGACAAGTTTACACAGAGCTTTTCTTCAGGACTGGTAGAAGAGCTCTGTGTAAGCTCGAAATCTTGTCTCACTGACCAACAGAAGTTGGTCCAATAAAATGTATTACCTCACCCAACTTTTCTCTCTCTAACATATGTTAGAACAGCCCTAAGGATGCTCTGGTTTACAGCCATCTTTCCACAGCTGCCTATGGCCTGCACCATAGCCATGAATCACCACAACTCGGAGTGCTAGGACCATGCCCTGTCACCCTCACGTGCTTCCTAGGCCAGGGCCTATAGTGGTTGTAGGAAGGTAACACAGGCCGCTTATGCTAGTGCTACGCTGCTCCTACACAAGGGGAATTCTCTTCCAGTCTATTTACTATCTCTTTATGGGTCTTTGTATTCTGCTGAAGCAGTTTAGGGAGTAGGGGCCAGAATAAGCCTCTAAATCTCAGGAAGGGATCAACTCTTAGGCCCCAATCCTGTAAGTCACTGAGTACCCTCTTCTCCCATTAAAATCAAAGCAAGTTAAGAGATTGTAACTTAAGTATTGCTATCAGTAAATGAAATTTGGAGTCCATTTCCAGCTCTATGCACTATATAGGAATTCAGTTTTGGTTTCTAATGCTATTGCAAAAATGTTGTGTTTGAGCCTACAAGCTTGATGATTGATGGTATCTCGGCCCTCCCAAAGTAACTGGATGTCTTGTTCTCTTATGCAAATAAGACATGAAGCCTAGTTGTCTCTTGCAATTCTGATAGCCTCTTGGAGATAGGGCCTGCACATTGTTTATAACATGTACAAGCAGTGCTGCTAGAGGACAATTTTTCTGTTATTAATATCTCAATATCTTTCAGAGGATCAGAAGGACAGTTTAATTAGAGCAAGGCAAAACTAAAGAAATGTAGGCTTTGTTTGCAAATCTGAGGTTTAGTGGCATTTTCTGTCAACACATTTTAAATATTACAAAGCTCACTCTAAAGAAAGAATACACTTAATGCACTCACACAAGCAAGCCCAGAGGTCTTAATTTTTCATAAACCAGCACTAATATGAGATGAGTCTGAGCTGGAAGAGGATAAAACTGTTTTCAATGACAACAAAAGCCTGAGGAATCACTTAAAGAATTGGAAAGTTATTTGTTTCTCTTAAACTGTTCTATGCTGTTCAGTACATGAGCAAACTAGCTAATCTGGAAAAGTCGTAAAGGAAAAAAGGTATATTTGAGAGGTAGTATATCATGGAAGATGTAGTCTGGCCGAGGAGTCTGGCCCATAGAGGAGAATGCAAACATGAAGAAGCCAAACAATATCTTTATAAGACACCGCAACAGCATTTCCAAAACAAAGTATTTCAGGTTTAAAAAAAAAGCCCTGGAAAGCATAAATCTTTTGTGAAAATTTTTGCACAGTCAAAACCCAATCTTCTGGGGTTAGATGGAAAACATTTTGACCAGTCCTATGTCTAGGAAAATCACTAATCCTTTGTCTTCAGTGTACAGTATTTTTTAAATTACTGATGCATGTGCTTAGCTTTAAGCACAAGAGCAGTTGGTGGCACTATGGGACTACTCACAAAGTTAAGGATGTACTTAAGTGCTCTGTTACATCAGGCCCTAAAGACCTATTTAACTAAAGCAGTACGTGTTGCTTTTTATCAAGGAGATTCGTGTTTCATTGCATTTATAGCAAATTCTAACAGAACTATGTGCTTCCATGATATTCATGATTGAACTGAAAGAAGAGAGGGAATTTTCTTCACTACTGTTCAGTGGCTTCAGTGGGTCCCATTCTGTCCTTCAATGTGTACACCAATCAACATCAAATGGAGACACGTGTGTGTATCTTAGAGCAAAAGTAGGCCTTTGTCTCTAAAACTACTCTAGAAAGTAAGAGACATGATGGCTAGAGAAATGTACTAGAATACTCTAACCATTGTACCATTAAATTTATTCTTACAGTAAAGATTAGACTATAAAGGTATGTATAGTAACCCCCAGATAACCCTGAGGACTTTAACAAGAGAAACAGACTATGGAGAGTGACCAAATGGAACAACGGCTGTTTAATATGTCATGAACTACCAACTCTAAGCTGATTCTAAGCATTAAAAAAGAAAGGGAATTGCCAAGGTGAAATATCATTCCCTTGAAGGGAAGTCATTTATCATTGTAGTTAAGAACTTGGATTGTCAGCTTTGATAAATGAAATGGTCCATTGATATAACTCCAGTCACTGATGCATGGCTTCAATATATAATGCTTAATTAGGTGTAGTAGATTAATTTATTTCTTATGTAAAATGTTTGTGTTTTATGGAATGAGTGGTTTAATTAAAAAGGCTCAGGCAGAATCTTGTCTCACATCATAGCCCTGCCTTTCCTTCGCAAGCAAAATTTCCAAACTGAAATCATCAGACATAGAAAACTGCAACAAAATTAATTTTATCCCCCCCAAAATTATGTTAAATGTATTGTCTCCCTTGATATGTCCTGGATCTGACTTTTTTTTAATCTTTTGAAAAAGGCTTCAGAATATAAAAATGTTCCCTATCTGAAATCAGCCCAGGCTTTGAAGCTAGGATCCAAACGTAGCTCTTGTTAATTAAACAACAACTTCTTTAGGATTTTTTTAAGTTGAAAGTGTGTACCAGTGGAGTCTACCCCCCACCTGGAAAATAAGTTAAAGTTTACTGAGTATAATAGTTCTTACTTGCCTTGGCTGATAGTATGAGAAGCAGCAATATAGAGCATGAAGAAAGTGGCTATATTCTTTAGCTTCAGCCTTTTCAGTTTTTACTGGGTTAGTCTGAGGTGAGGGGGGATTAGAAGAAAACATATATGATGTGTCTTTATTGCTATATTTGTTGTGAATGAGGTTTATAACACAGAAACAGCTAGGAACATAAGAATTGCCAGACTGCATCAGAACGAGTCTTTCTGGTCCAGTCTTCTGCCTCCAAAACTGGCCAGCCTCAGGTGGTTCATGCTGTGCTTACTGCAGTCAGTGAAAAAGGATCAGGCCCTAGATGCTCAAAGAAAGGAATAAGAAACCCAAAGTAGGCAGCTGTGGGATAATCTGTCCCTCAGGAAGAGCTAATCCTAATCCCTAACAGATAGAAAATAGGTTGAGACTTGAAGCATGAGGTTTATATCCCTTTCCATTTTTGACCATTAGTAGTTAACAAAGTTATAAATATAACTAATAAAAAATTGAAAAAGACTGAGAAGTGATATTTTCTGACTTGAAAAAAGTAAACATATGTAGTACATTATATTGATTAATAGTAACATTTCTCAAGATGCATTATACCCATATTAGTGCTGTCATAACAAAATTAACAAATTCCTTAGGAAGGGAAAAGGCACTTATAAAGAAAACAACATATTTCTTTTCCATTTGTATTTGTGGTCTCTCATATGTACAAGACTACAAGGTAGCAGCCAAATTTTCTATTCTAGGAGTCCAAAGTCATTAATTTCCACATGTGTATTTAATTATGTCTTATTTTTAAAAATGAACCAATGTCTACTTGTTGAAAACAGGAACACAAAATCTTCTCTGTACCTGCTGGAAATTCAAGCACACAGAATTTTTGCTAAAACATGAAAAATAATCTATTCAGATGCAAACATATATTCACAATACTCAAGTGCTATTCACATAACACTGTCAGTAGGAAGACAGTGAGAGGGCCACCTATATATATGCACCGACTCAGTTTTAGGCCCTGATCTAGTAAAGTGTGCAAAGCACAGACATAACTTTAAACATACAAGTATTCCCACTGATACCAGTGTTTTGCTAAAGCTAAGGCTCCTATCATGTACTTCATTCCACGTGTTTGGAACCTCAGTGATGTTCTTCTCAGAAGCAGAGATTCATCCCCATGCAGCAAATTGTAGGATCAGGGTCTAAGTCTTTTGGGTTCTATCTTTTCAAAATGAGATCTGCTAATTAACAAATATATAATTCAATATAATCTTATACTCTTTTTGTATATAATTATTTCTATTACAGTTTTACAGACCACCAAAGTCATAGAAGGGATTAATGGAGGTTGTTGCTAAAAATCTTTTCTTTTCCCCTTTGTAATTTTTTTCACTTTTGTGAAAGGCAATTTTACCTTTATTTCCATTAACTGCATTCCAACATCTTTCTGGTGTCCTGGAAGTCTTCTTTTAGCAGTGCAAATTGTATCATTGCACTCATACCATCCTCTGCTTATTTTCCACCCTGAAACATACTGGCCTGTGACTATATGTTGTCCTTTAGTGAATACAGTTCATCTCATTGTCAGTGTATCCGTGGAAACTCAGTCTGATGTGAATTTTGTTACTGGGAAATGAATGTTTTGCAATTGATTATTGGAAAAACAAATGAGCAAAGCCTTCTCTATTGTCCATGATGAGAGAAGGGAAATGTGAATCACTGGAAAATTCCAATATCAGACGTATCACTAAAAAAAAAGTCAACTTAATAAGGCCCGAAAATTAATGCTACGTACATCAGGAAAGTGTTTTTAAAAATTCACCACCCAGAGTTAGAACTTCCTGCTTATTACTAAGAATGAGCACATGCTATAAAACATACCTCACACACTATGTACATTCAAAACTCACCCATTCTGGAAGATTGCCTTTACTAAATAAAGAAGTTAACAGCAAGATAAAAAAGTTCAAGCAAACCTTTCTCCATCTTTAACTTTTCTACTTCAGCACTGCTGGTACACCTGGGATTTTCTCTGCCTCTACACCTGGGATTTTCTCTGCCTCTAATGAACCACTCTCACTTCTCTAATATTCAGATAACAAGGTAGGTTACAAGCTACCTACACTTGTAAGCAGAGCTGGACAAATAACCATTTTTTCAATTTGGAAGCTAAATCAAAAAAGAAAATAAAAATTGTTTCAGATCAAACCAAACAAAAAAAAGTTCTATTATCTTGAACAAACAAAAAAGTTGAAAAAATAGTTTGGGTTGAACAAAACGTTTCCACTGGAAATGAAATTTTTATGATGTTCTATTTTGTTTGTTTTTAAAAAAGCGTTTTAAACTAAAATTCAGGGAGATGCCAAATCAAAAGGTCTTTCTGAAAAAAAAAAGGCAAAATGTTTAAAATCAAAACACCAAAACAAACCATTTTAACATTTCTGAATGTTTTGAACTGAAACTATTTGCCAGAATCAACCCAAATTCATGAACAGTTTTGGTCAACCCAAATCTTCATTTTTTGGGCAAAAAATGCATTTGCATTTCCAGCTCTATTGGTAAGTCAACACTAAGCATCTCCTGGCAGGATCAACACTGCCTGCTAACACAACAGATTCGCAGGAGGAAGATGACACTTCTTTATACTAAGGCATCCAGTCAGTTCCCCACTGCAATGCAATGCTTCATAACTCAGTGTCACCTCACCTGATTTGCACCACACACACCCAGCACACTTTATGTAATAAGCCTTGGATGTTTGTTTTTCTGGTTTGGGTCAATTATAGAGACAGGACTGAGTTCTGAAGTTCAGATCCAGGTCTGAGTTTTCCTTAGTTTCAGGTATGGCATAAGGGGATTACTGATCTGATTTCCATTTTGGGTCTTTTGTCTATTTTCAGATGATAACACTGGACAACAAAGATTTTGCTTCCTGAATACTTTTGGGTGTATCTTATGGATTTTGGGCTGCTGATTACGAAAATCAGCATGAAATTTCCCTAACACATACTGTTTTTTTGAAATCGCCTATATTTGTTATTTCAATTCATAATTGAAGTCTATTAAAATGTTGCCCACAATGCAAGCTGAAAAGCTTTCTATCTTGTGTCCAAGCATGCCTGGGCATGCAGTGACACTGCGCCTAGTGCAGGCCACACAACTTGCAGTGGGAATGCTAAGGCTTAGGCAGGGCGGATGCTGGCAGGACAGGTTGTAGAAAGGCTATAAAAGCATTTTGCACACACCATTCTATGCATTGCGTTTATATCAGTTTGCATTCATGTTGATGCGCATGCTCTATGCGCATAGCATATTGTGTGTACTCACAATAATAAAGCAATTGTATTTTCAGGAGGATTCGTGAAAGCAAAATGTCTTGCCAGTGTCGCAACAGCTGCGATACGTTTCTTGGCAACTACAGAGCACCAAACTATGTGCAGGTGGTTGGCAACATGCTTCAAGCATACAAAACCATGAAGTGCCACTTAAGATTCGTTTTCTGCATTTGCATTTAGACTTCTTTCCTGCAAATCTTGGTGCAGTCAGTGACGAGAATGGTGAACGATTTCACCAGGACATTGCGATCATGGAAAAACGGTATCAGGGCAACAAGAATATATCAATGTTGGCCGATTATTGTTGGACACTTAAAGCCTCAGACACTGAGTACAAATGAAAATCATCAACAAAACATTTTTAACTCAGTTGAACTATTGCAAAGCGTCAGCACTGTTATGCGATTAAACGCATGACATTCAATAAAAGTCGATTTCTTGTTTCTCCAAATTCCTTCGTGATACAAGTAGTCTCAAATTATATCTGTGTTCAGCTTCAAGCAATCTAGCATAATCTAAAAAAGTTTCTGAGAAAGCAACACTTTTGAAAAAATTTGTTGTCCAGTATAATCTCTATAAATCAGGGGTTCTCAAATTGGGAATCATGACTCCTCAGGGGGTCACGAGGTTATTTTGGGGGGGTCGCAAGCTGTCAGCTCCCATGCATGCCAGTAAGGATGGCATAGCCTGGGCGGGGGGGCCAATTTGAAATATTTTCAAAGGGGGTTCTAGCAAAAACAGTTTGACAACCCATGAGCCAGATCTTTTAGGATTGTTTCCACTGTTCTGAAATCACTCACTATTGCATAAAGTTGTTTCCTCTGGGAACATAATTGAAACAAGTATGTTTTATGGGCACAGTGAATGTGTACACTTACATGGACCATATGATTTAAATCCTAATGGATTAAATTAGGAGTCATTATCTGTGCTGTTATTTGAAATGGATTTTTATGTGTGATTGGCTTATTCTGCACAGTGTGTTACAGGTCTCAAACACAAATGCTTGGTTACATGTCAGCAAAATCCATTGATTCAAACCAAAGAGAATGAACTGCATATCATGTTTTTTTCTATAGACTGAACATTAGTTAAACCAAAGCTATTGCCCCAATTCACATGTTAAACTAGCATCTAAACACCATGGGATACCTTTTCAGTGCAGTGTGTGGTTTTAATGCTGACTGGAATTGTGCTGCTCAATCCCCATGCATCATGCCAAATCAGTCATTTAATATTAGTGTGTTAATTAGAAGCACAAATAAGAAGAGTTTCATCTTTCTGAAAGCTACCAGTTTTTGTTTTAATCCCGTTTTTTATACCAGCCCTAGTGAGAAGTGGCATTATTGCATAACCGCTTATACCTCTCTCTTCCTATATGATTAAAATATCACAGGGTAGCTAAAATGGCCATTACATTTAATCAAAGCATTTACTGGAGTCTATCAGAGGAGGAGAAGGACCTTGGGGTATTGGTTGATAGCAGGATGA